>WAAG01051609.1:6821-17563 GCA_013390105.1 Tichodroma muraria
TCAGATCCTGAACCCAGTATCTGCTCACAGAGTTCCTGGTTCTTTGCTGAGTTAAAATGTCTGAAGAGGTGATAAATCCTGTGGTGACCTGGCTCCAGTCTGGCCTCCGGATTTTGCAAACACAAGGCTAAAATTTCACATAAGTGTGTAAATTGGATGGGGGGTCAAAGTCAAGCGTGGAAAATCTTCCTTTCTACCAGTACTTGTCCACCTGCCTTCCCTGATTTCACTAAGAAATTCAAGCTGATTTGTGCTGATTAAATCATCCAGAAGCAACCAAAGTTGTAGGTCCAGCCCCCTTGCTAATTCTTTGTCAAAGAATAAATTGATAATTAAACATAAACATCAAGCAGTGCCTGGGGCACGTACCAGCCCCACACAGGCTGCTGTCCCAAAGATTGCCATGTCCCTTCCCCTCCTGCAAATAGTGGGCTGATGCCCCCCATTGCTCTGGATTGGCACCCAGGGCATGGACAGCTTGAGGAGCTTGGTGCCAGCAAGAAAAACTCCCGCTCTGATGCCCCTCCAGGTGGTTTTGCTCCCTGAGTTATGAGCTGGGCAGGACCCAGTTTTCCTTTGCTTCCCTCCTGTGCCTGTGCTGCACCTCAGCCCACAAGCAGCGGCTGTGGGAATGCCACCAAACCTCCTCAGGGAACAAATCTCTCCCTGGGTGGTCCCGTGGGATCACTGGTCAAGGAGCATCACCAACAATCCATGAGTTTTGTGCTGGTTTATTCCTCTTGAGGATCGAATCCCCTGTGTCAGTCCTGCCCAACAAACCCTGTTCATTAATCCTGACCCTCTGTACAGGGAGGGGACCTTCACTGAATTAATGAATAGTTAATGAATAATTTAATAGAATAAAAGGCTGAGGTGTTGAGCCAGGATCTGGTCATGTAGGTCCTTTGACCTCCTAGGATTGTCCTGGGTTTATCTCAGTTCAGAATCTTAACAAATATATTCAGTAGTCCAGAATTTGATCTCATCTGGTATGCTACAAAGGCACAGAATTTGACTGGAAAGCTGTGTGAGCTCCATCCATGCATCTCCTTCTGCAGTCTCTGTTTTACTTTTTTAAAGTGAATAAATAATCAGCTATCAGTGTGTTGGGCTGGAGAATGGACCACGCTTTCACAATCATCAATTACATTTGTGAATTCATAGCACATGACTGATGTTGATGAAATGCCACTAACCAGGTGTTTATCTTTAGAGTTGTTCAGATTTATTGGAGAGCCATAAACTATCTTTCAACTTCTAGCAATCCTCCTACCTGTAGTGGTACTAATTCACATAACACAATGACACCATGAAGTCAGATAATGCAAGTGGCTTTTTCAAACTGTGTTAACCCTCAAAACTTTTTTCTTCTGGTCTTTTTCAGGGGTTTATTGTAGCAGTTCTCTACTGTTTCCTGAACCAAGAGGTAAGGAAACCATTTCAGATATATCTTCTACAATATTGCCCTCAGTGGCAAATACATAGTTAATAATCAGTTTCACACAAACAGATAATCAAATCTTTCATTCTCTTATGGCTGTTACATGGGTAGCAATGCTGATGAGTTTCATTTCAATTATCTTCATGGGAGTGAAGCCACCTAGTGGAGAAATGAACTTTTACTACTTTGCTTGGAAAACCCCTGCTAAGTCCAGATTTGCAAACACAACTTTGCTTCAGTGATGCAGAGAAACCTTCCCATTTACTAAAGGCCTATGTTTAAATTGCAAAGAATTGAAATGCATACCTTTGCCCAATAGTGAAATATAATTTTTCCATATTTTGAATAGTCTCATGAAGTATCTCAGTATTTCTTCACATTAGCAAATCTGGTTTTCTGTTTAGAATGTTTAAGTCAGAATTTTGCTGTTGATGGGAGAGGAGTCTTTCCTTTTAGTTTAGTGTCCATTTACACAGTCTAGATGTGACAATAATGCATCTTAAAGGAATTATACAGAAAACATGTAAATTTATCCTCCATATTTTAGAATATGTTGAAACTCTGGATTTTTCCCTCATTTTCTGACTCCAGAGTAGCTGAGATTGCTCCTTTGGAATATGACTGGGATTCAGTTTCAGACTATCACTGCTGGAATCTGTCTGCAGCTTCTGAAAAGGAGAATCCTGTTCCATATATTCCCACCCTTCTCTCCAGAAAGAACATCCCCTGGAGTGTCAAAAGTGTGTTTAGGAGATGAATCCTGTCCCTGATCACTCTGATCACCCTGGACTGTATTGACTAAATCTTAATTTTCCAACGTTTGATGTCTAGGGCTGATAAAGCTTTCAGACTGTATTTAATCACCTATATGTGCCATGGGCCAAAATTTCTGAGTTCTATCAGAAATTTCTGAAATATTAAATTAAATATTTTTAAACATATTCACATTCTTAGCCTTTTGGTTGAGTTTATGGCCATGAATTACTGGCTGCTGTAATGATGCTTGTGTTTAGACAAAAATTCTGTCATTAGATTATTAATAACCCTAATCCTTTCTAACCACGGACCACAGCTTCACATTCAGCTCCACTTCCCAGACACACAGCACTTCAATACAGAAATTCCCTTCCTATTAAACATCTGGGGAGGCACATTCCTAACAAGAATCAGATGTGACAGGAGGCTTTAGTGGGTGGCCTGGACCCACTCTGTGCTCCTGTGAACATGCCAGTACACGATACACAGTGACACAGCTGTCAATAACACACAGCAAATGTTTCCTGACTGCTGCTGGCTTTCCCCTCAAAATCTCAAATGGCAAAGCAGCATTATTTCCCAGACACAAATTGGTGAATGCTGACTAAGAAACTTGCTCCAGATTATACTTTTCTAGAAGCAGATGCAACCAAGACAACATCCTTTAACAACTTTGGAAGAGCAGGCAATGTGGAGAAAATATGTTTAATTGTGTAGGCTGTGCTGGTGAGATCGATGGTAGAATAAATATTCACACGAATATATAAAAAAAAATGGAGAAGGTATGTAAAAAAAAAAAAAGCTGAGAAGACATTTCAGTAATGGAGAAAATGGTTTATCATGTTAGAGACCTCAAGCTTAGTACTGATAGAACTTCAGGGGAAGTTTTCATCAGTGCAGAAAGATGGCCATGCTGAGACAGGATTCTACTTCTCCCTATCAGCTAAAAAGGAAACCAACTTGGACAGAGGTGTGGAAAAACTTTATTCTTTTCTAGCCCCTCTTTCTGTCCTGCTTCTCTCCTGCTGCCTGCTCCCCAGCAGTATTCACCCACAAAATAGCTTTTTCCTTTGTTCCTGAGGTGCAAACGGAAATCGGCCGGAGGTGGCACGGGAAGAGATCCGGACTCGTGCCAGTGTGGAGGAGGACCAGGTGGACTGTGCCGTCCAGCTCTGGGGTGAAAATGACCACATCTGTGTGCTGAAAACGGCCCCAGGACCTGGAGGGAAAAAAGCCCAGCCAAGCAAACAAAACCCAAACAGTAAACAAACAAAATTTTACCAAACGTAACTGTTGCAGTTTATCCCGAGCAAATTGGAGGAGGATCCACTTCTACGGTTCTGACCATGGGACTTTCTTGCAGGACAAGCATTACAGTGGCAGATTAAACCCTGACTGACCTTCTAAACAAAAAATAACCCTCTCAGTGATAGCACTGCATCACAGCAAACATAAAAAATCACTATTCTGGTTCTACACCATCCCGAAATGCTGAACTTCCATTGAGCAACCATAGAGCACCGGAATGGACACCAGTTGTACCCTCAAGTGTACCTTAGATGGTACATCACCATAAGTGACACTATAGATGACCACTTCTGGAAAAAGAATTCAAATTCAATTAGAATTCAATTCTAATTTAGTGAGAACTGGAGTCTATCCAGCTTGTTCAAGCTTTGTTCCACATTTTGATTCCATAGACAAGTACATAAGAAGCCAAAAGTCTTGCTGAACTGCACCACAAAAAGTCCTTTCATGTTGTCTTTTTACATTGTCTCTTTAGTAGCAAAAAGATTCAATTTCACCCTAAAGCACTCTCAGATTCTGATGTTATTTCAGCAGTTACAGGTTAATATATTTCTGACAGCCAAAAAGCACGAAAGGGAGGAGTTGGGAAGGCCAAGACTCCATATGATAATCATTAAGGAAATTCTTTGCAAGGAAATGAAAAGAAAATCCAACTTTTGCACAGAAAGAGAATGAAACCCCCAGGAGATGGACCGGGACACTGCTGGAATACTGCTAAATATTTTCTTATGTGTGACTCTTTTTGCTCTCCAGTATTGTAAAAGATTCCGAAGCTTGAAAATATACTTGTTTTCCCAGTGTTTGTGCTTGAGTGGTTTTTGTTTCGTTTTATTTTGGTTTTGTTTTTTTTTCCACAACGGTGATTGTAACCTGTAGATTAAAAGATTGATTAAACATTTGATGGGAACATCAGGGCTTGGAAAGGAGTGAAGAAAGCTAAGCTGTACCAACCAGTGGGGAACAGTACATCAATACACTTTGCCCTGCTCTTCTGAACATTTCAGTGAGCTGCCAAGTCTGATTAAATACCAGAAATTTCGCTTTGCTGAGTCCAGGTAATTACAGCTAACATGAAGAAATGGAATGTTGCTTCACCTAGTTTTTTGTATAAAAGTTGACTGCCCAGGAGGCATTTTCCTCCTCCAATTAAAAAAAAAAAAAAAANTGTGAAAATTACAGCAATGAAGGGATTCAGACCTGAGGGTGGGAGAAGGTGTTTATTTCCATTTCTGAAATGACTCCTTGGAACATATTTTACAATGTGGAGCCCAAGATATAGTTTTTACTGGTTTCCTTCCATTAGCCAGAAGAATTCAAGATGGTCTGGGTGGAGAGTAAGGGACTAACAGAGAGAAGCCTTCACATGGCTTCCAGTGTCCCACAGCATCCAGCTCAGGTGGAAAAGGGACATAACCAGTAAACATGAGCTCTTTCCTGGAGAAGAATGTTTTTCATCCTCCCAGAGACCATGGCCTATATCAGCTAAAATGGAGCCTGGGGTAAGAACTCAGGAAAGACAGATAAATTTTACCCATCTCTCCCCATAAATGCTTAGACAGAAAACTTCTTGCAGCTGTTGCAATGCTGCTGGTGTGAAAATTGGCAAATTTACTGTGAGCATCATTATGCTCTCAAAGTGTAAGACAAAAAGCGATAAAACCCAAATAAAATTCCTTCTTCAGCTGAACAGATCGACCACTGTGAGGGTCAGCTGATTTCTGAATGTGTTTTGCCATTTTCTGGTCTCCCTGACCAAGGGACTCTGCAGTCCCTTATCATTGCCTCAAGCAGTGTTTCAAAGTGTCATATCAAGTCTCTTGTATGTCTTGAGCATATCAAATGGATTTTCTGGATTGTAATTAGGCCCTGAAATGCTGAAATGGGGTTTCTGTGTCGACTCTGACTTTAAAAGGACAGGTTAGTAACAGATATGAAGTCTCACGAACATAGGGGCTTCTCAGGGCTCTTGTTCTTTGTTTTTAGAGAAGTTTGGATCAAGGGATTGACCCCAGACCCCTATGCATCAAAAATAGTTGGTCTGCCCAAATAATTTCCATTGGCTCATCTATAATAGGCTTAATTATTTGGCTGCATTCCAGTACCTGTGGCATCCATTGTCACCTAAATAGGGTTATTACACACCGAGCCTTTGTCCTTCTCGAGTCATCTCAGCTTTTTCTAGCATGAAAAAGAGCAGGAATCTTAAAGATACAATTTTGTCCCTTCCCGAAATAAACCCTGTAAAAATATCCAGGGAATATCTTCCTCAAGGATGGCTGAAACTGGAAACAGAAGTGGTTGAAATCACAAGGTAAGACTCAAACTATTTAATTAGAGCATTAATATCAGTTATGACAAGGTATGACATGGAGATTAGGACTGCATTATATTTTTACTAAATTCTAAATTGAATGTAAAATGTTGAGTAGGACTCAAAAACTTAACAAGTCAGCATTTCGGGATGGGAATTGCATTGAATTTAGATTATTTTTACTGGTCTTAACACAAGTTTAGGAGCATGTGCACACTTATCACACAAGATTATTTTTCTACACACTCTTGTCTGTCACATGCAAGGCTTGATAACACAAATATGAAAAACATAAGCAGCAGAAACTCCTTAACCTTTGAAGAATAAATTTGGCTAAGTGTGATTTACTTTCACTTGAAGTAGGGCCAGAGCAACAGAAAACTGGGTTGAAGACAGAAAATTATTCCCAGGGTGTGTAAATTGCTACAGGGTTTACAATGCAATGGGTAAAGCCAGAAATAAAAAGGTGGTTCCAGGCCTGGGGGCATGAGCTGATCTCACTGCAAACTGCAGAAGTGAAAGAAAAATCAGTTTTAGCTGTTAATTTTCAAGTTTCTGCCAGCTTAGGTGTAAGCTAAATCACTTGGTCTCAAACTTAATGTCATATCACAATTAATTGCATGCTATTGGTTAACTTTTCTGCTCCTACCCTCAAGAACACCTGCCAGATAGCTAAGAATAAGCAATACCTTCCAATTAGTTTTATTAAATGTAAATACTCCATTTTTTTTTTGTGGGAGCACTTGATTAGTTTCTTCTACATTCACATTCAGGTAGAATTTTCTGTTGGGCTTTTGCCCACTATTTTTTTAATAATTTTTTCATCTTCCCTCAGCCAGGCAATAACTCTTCTACACTGATTTTTTTTCTGTCTAGCTTCGTGCCTTACGTGCTTCCCCACACATTATAACTGTTAAGTTTAATGGTAAATTCTCTTCTACTAACAGTACATATTTTACATGAACAAAATTAAACAAAATTAAACAAAATTAAACAGTGTGTCCCATAACGACTATCAGAGAACACTCCTGGTTCTTCTGTCTATATCTGACATCAAGGAGAGGTCACTATTACTGTTTTTATATCACGAAATAATTTCAATTTTCAGTGAAGCAAGGACAGCTGTTCAATACTTTGTTTTATTTGAATTATGATTCAAGCTCTTTCAGTAAACCCTTGGTACCTCTTCCAGGGGATGTCCCACAGTGATGACACTGACCTTAGAGTAGGACATTGGAGATAACATAAAAAAATTAAATGTCCCAAAGTGCCCTTTAGATTGATTATTGTAATAAAAATTCTACTGGCATCGTTTGTTGTCTGAACCAATTTGTACCTGAAATCCTCCCATGTAAGATCCCAGATCTGCTGTGATGCCTGTAGGTACCTGTAGGAAAAGGGAGATGTCACTGTCTGTCTGTAAAGGGTTGAGGACAAGCCTGGAACATCCTTTAATTATGATGGTGCTGTTCCCTGCTGGTCAGGGAGGGCTCTGGAAACTGGAATTGAGATCAGCTTCGATAGCAAGAGACACAATCACATTTACACCATCGCTGTCTGGCTTGAGTTGTGCTCTGGGATTATCAAATTAAGATATTAATATGGTGCTCTTCAGTTCTGCCACTATCCCTAAAGGACAAAGCTTTTAATCAGACCCTGCCCACTGCAAAATTCGACAGAAGGATGGGGAAGTTTTTGGTCAGTGGAAATTGTTTTATGGCACACTATGAAAATCCTATATCCAAAGAGCTTAAAAAATAAAAGAATTGAAGTTTCTTTGAATGTTTCACGATTTTTGGGCTTGCAGAACATAATGTTGTTTAGCTGCAAATAAAAAAACATTGTGTTCATATTTTGTGACTTAAATTAAATGACTGGAATGTTTATTTCTACTATATTTTGCTTCGAATTTCATCAATTTTAAATATATATTAAAATTTAACAGTATGACAAAAGAATGTTAAAATATTATTTGTAATTTTATGGAGCAATAGGATTTTCCCGTCATTTTAGATGTGATTGAACAAAACCGCTGTGTCAAAATGGACAATAAATACCTTTCTTAAAGTGACAAGAACACATACAA
The DNA here is from genome assembly GCA_013390105.1 of Tichodroma muraria. NCBI lineage: Eukaryota > Metazoa > Chordata > Aves > Passeriformes > Sittidae > Tichodroma > Tichodroma muraria. The sequence continues at coordinate 14,724 of WAAG01051609.1, forward strand.
TAAATCTTCAATTTTTTTAATACAAAAGTCTGCAATGGATCTGTGTTTCTTTATTTCCTCTGTTACACTCAGTTAACTTTTCAGACCGTTTTATCTATACTGTAGCTGGGCCTGTATGGAAGGTGTCCCTGACCATGGCGGGGGGATGGAACTAAATGATCCTTAAGGTCCCTTCCAACTCATTCTAGGATTCTGTGATCCAGGACAAACTAAAACCACACCTTTAAACTGGGAGCAGGATTTATGTCCAGCTGTTTTAGCTAAATCAAGTTTAGGAAATGATGAGAGGGTGAGGTAGTACCTCTCCTCCCCTGCCTAAGGACAAGATTTATTTTCATAATTCGGGTTTCCAACCAGAAAAAGCCCCATCTTCCAGCAGATTAGGTCTACAGGAAATTGTAGAAACACCTGTTTTTGGTGTAGAGTTAATTTCTGATGATTTGAAGGGATTTTAGAAACTAGAGAAATAGCCACACCTAATGCACAGAGTGCCTTAACAAGTTAAGGATTTTCTCCATCTCCCAACTGAATAGATAATGACAGAGTAAATGAGTAATGAGTAGATGTATGAGAGATACATGAGAGATAAATGACATTAATGAGTAAAACAGAACTCTGAGTCCAAAGATGGGAAAACAACCACCAGATATTCAGTTTATTCCATGTTAACTGTGCTTTCTTAGCCAGTGGGACCCACAGAGAAAAGGTAAAACCCCAATAGGGAAAATGAAATAATTTTAAAGGAAAATGAACAATGTCAGGGTGGAAATGAGAGGGTTTTTCCTTGAAAAGTTCCCTCACACCCTGCCCAACAATGAAAACATTGCCAGACAGGCAAAGTCTCTGTGGGTTCAAGACAAGGTTGGGGAAATGAATGGAAAATTTGGAAAATACCAGAGCGACAAGAGGGAATCTGGGAAGAGAATCACATTCCTGCCCTAAGCTTCCCCTCTTCTCTGGGTGTGAGGTTTGACCATCGTCACTGATGAACAGCATGAACAAAGTGCTGATCAGAAAGTCCCGAACTGAACTTCCAGTTGAAACATCTGCCCCCTTTCCTAGCAAAAAAAGTGCAGCTGAGTTGCAAAGAGCACGCAGTAGACCACAAACTGGCGTGGGGGAACCGAAATTTCATCTGATCACCCTGAGAACAGCCCAAATTTCTTTAGTTCCAATGAAAACCCTTGTGTGGTTTTCCATGGCTGTGAGAGGGAGGGCACAAATTGTTCCAGAAAACAGTGACAAGGGATTCTTTTACCTCCTGATCTTTTATCTCCTGTTCTGCGTTCACAATGTGGTTCTGCCCCCAATTTCACTGGTTTCTGGGCTACTTTATTTTTTATGACTTTTTTTCTCGAGTAAAGACGCGGTTTATCCTAGAGATCACAGATTGGTTCTCGGTGATATGCGCCGTCTGCGTGCTTTAGTCTAAAGACACATCCCTACTCCACTAGATGGCAGCCGGGACCTTCCCAGACCCCATCCCTCTGGAACAGGATTCTCCTCTTGCCGGATTCCCTCGGCACACACCAATTAAGATGTCCCATTGGGCGGGTGAATTATCTCACCACCTTTCCAGTGACACCCTGAGTTTTCCATGTCAATGAACTCCACCATCCATCCCACAGCCAGGACGTTACATCTTTCTTTCCCCTTGCTGCTTGTCCGGGTTGATTGAGACATGATTTAGATGTCTTTTCCAATCTAGACGATTTTGTGGTTGCAAAAGCACCTGCAAGTCCCTCTGGAAGGTTGTGCCACCTATTTATGCTGGACATCCCTTGGTGGAGTGAGCCCAAGGAGCCCTCGAGGCCAACCTGCCAAGCCTTGTACAGGTTGTGAGACACCCAGGTGTGGATTTAGGCACGGCTGGAGCTCCCACTCATCCCTGAATAAAATCCAGAGTCTCCTGGGCCACCCAGCACGCAGCCTGGGAGCTGATTTCAAGGACACTGGTGACTGAGAGCCAAGAGGAAGATGTGTCACTGCACTTTTCCAGCCACACTGGAGCCCACCCTCGGGGACACGACTTTCCGTGGCAGCAGATAGACAAATCCATGGTGGGAATAAATTGCACTCCCTGTGGGAATGCCTTGCACTGCTGGTGGGGTGTCTGCGAGGGGATGGTCTGTGGGGCCATCCGCCCGCACTGGGGAAGCAACAGATGGCAAAGTTGCCAAAGCAAAGGCTGAATCATTTGGGTGGATTAATCAGCCTGAGAGCTGGTGTTTGAGTGGAAGCAGCTCCTGCCAGGAGCAGGGCTCTCAGGCTGCATCCCAGCACACAGCAAATGTGCATTTGGAACAAAAGCCTGGAGCCCGGTGCAGGCAGCAGGGTTGTTGTGGTTATACAGAGCTCAATTCAAGTTTTAAATCCACCTGAGATGCCAAGGAAACAAATGGATTAACAGCTGGCCTGGGCTTAGTGCCACAGCTGCTTGACTGCTCAGCTACAGGAAATTCATTCACGGTGCCCCCTCGGACACTTGGTCACTTGGTTGTGACAGTAGGGAACACATTTATGATGTCAGCCCTACGAGTCACAGAGTGCCACCATAGTATTGTGACAAAACCTCAGCAGTTCCCTGTCATCTTGTTTCCTTAGGGATTTTATGTTATTCATATACATTTCAATGGATTCTTGAGAGAAAAATTTGTGGTTTTACAGTGACCTCTGTCAGGATCAGTTTTGGTAAAAGCTAGACCTGAAGTGAAGATGGATTCTGGTTTTGGTAGGTGGTTGGATATCTCTAGGTTTGATTAAAGAAAAAAAAAGTGGATTTTTTTGTGGATAGATGGGGGTGAGAGGAAGGGAAGGGAAGGGAAGGGAAGGTAAGGGAA
>WAAG01051609.1:17774-28885 GCA_013390105.1 Tichodroma muraria
GAGGAGAGGAGAGGAGAGGAGAGGAGAGGAGACGAGAATTTTACAGCTAGATGAATGTTAATGACAATATTTTCCATGTACCACCATCACAAACTTCAGAGCTCTTATATTTTATACAGGGAATTAAAAAAAAATATCAGTCCAGTTCTGACTGAAAATAGCTTTTGGAATTTCCTCCTGGTAAAAAAAGGGCTGCAACAATGCAGGTATTGGCAAAAGTAACTTGCTATTAGACTCATACCAGGGCTAGATGGAACATTTTGGAAATATTGACATTTTATTGAAAATGAACATTTTATTTTCACTGGATTTAGAGTCTCTGTAATGTTTCTGAAGGGTTGTTGCATCTTTGGGCAGCAGTCCACAATCAGCTGTGGGAACAAGACTGACCCACTCCCATGTTCAGTGCTGAACACATGCTTAATTCTATATTATTCCAAAACACTTGTTTGGTTTCATTTTTATTAATGTTAAATTTGCACTAGTATTTTTAATTGGGAAATACAGAAAATATTAAAAATCAAAATACATTACTCATCTACAGCAGAAAAATATCCTGGAGTTCCCTTTTATTTCTTTCCTGCTGAAGAGATGTCTGGCAGAGAAACTGTGTGTCTCATGATTTTTTTAATGGGAGAATAAAACTTTTACCCTTTTTACCATCTAGGAAGATGCAAAGAGATGGGATTCATCTGACAATATTTAGTAGTCTAAGAGGTAGGTGCCTAAATTCAGCCCAGGCAGCCCAGGCTGTCTTTATACACGAAAGAGAACATTTTGAGGTGTGATTTTCCTGATCCATTTTAGGCTTCCAACACAAAAAAGAGATGGATGGCACAGCAGACTCCCCTTGCTGGGCCTCCTTGGCTTTCAAAGGAATTCCACCTGGATGAGCTGTAGATGTTTTGGCAGATGGTCCCTCCCAGCAAACTCTCCTCCACATGACAGGGAATGGTGGCCGACACTGCACCAGGGCCTGTAGTGACAGATCAGAAAGAAATGGCTTCAAACTGACAGAGGGAAGGGTTAGATGGACTATTAGGAAGAAATTCTTTGTTGTGAGGGTGGTGAGGTACTGCAGGTTGCCCAGAGCAGCTGTGGCTGCCCCTGGATCCCTGGAAGTGTCCAAGGCCTGGCTGGACAGGGCTTGGAGCACCCTGGGACAGTGGAAGGTGTCCCTGCCCATGGCAGGAGTGGAATGAGATGAGCTTTAAGATCCCCTCCTACCCAAACCATTCTACAATTCTCTGAGCGCTACAGTTTTCAAGACCACCCTGGAGTCTCCTCAAAGCTGATTCCCAGCAGCTGTGACCAGTTTTGCCAGTCAGCTCTTCTGTCTGGCACCCCCAGGGCACCTCCTGCAGGAACAAGCTCTGCAGTAGGATGGGTCAGCATCCCACAGGATGTGTCAGAGCTCACATTCGGGAAGCTCGCAGAGCCCTGCATGGCCGTGCAGACACTGGGCTCGTTCCAGGCCCTCTGTCCTGGCTCCACTGCTGCTCAGGAGCCATTTCTTGGAGCAGATAGTTTTGTCACAGAACAGAAAGTGGTAGCCCAGCTCTCCCTGTTTTCTGCTCTGGGTGTTGGAGAAGTTCTTCTGACCTTGTTAAAAATTATGTCCCAGTCTTGTTAGTGCAGTTGCAGGCTTGTTTTGGGATTAAATACACCGACTGCTCTTTCACATCCTGATTTGTCTCACCTAACTACACACACAACCCTGAAGTTTTTTTCAGTACTAAATTAAGCATGCACTTACCTGTTTTTCTGGCACATGGCACTGGCTTTGTTTTTCATGACATAGACATGGGCACAGGACAAAATACACTGAAGTGACCAGGTGCAAGTGCTGTCTCTCCTCCTCCTTCAGCTTTTAATGCATTTGTTTTCTGAGTGCTCTTTCAGAACCTCAGTAACAAAAGGAAAGTAGCTTTTAACTACTGGTTATATTTTAATCTCCATCTGTCTCTGCTTTAAAAGCTTTGGAGAAAAATAGAGTGGCTTTTAATAAAGTAGAAGCTATTGAAACCCCAGTAATTTTCTTTCTTCCAAGAGACTCGGTGGAGGACATTTAATTGGATTAATTCACCATTCACATTTTTGGTTCTTTTTGTTTCTCTCTCTTTCTTTATTTTTTTGCCTTTCCCCCCTCGTCTCCTTTCTGATGCTTGCATTTATCAGCTATTTCACAACAATTCAGATGCTTTTAGAAGGAAGTTGTTACCTCTGTACCCAGCAAGAGAACTGCCAGAACATTGGTACCTCAGCTTCTGATGTATGATGGACAGGAATATTTGGTGACTCATATAATGACAGACTGAGACAACAGGAACTTAAATTCCTCTAATTTTTCTGCTTTTTTGCTTCACAGGAGGACTGCTCAGCTTTTGGTCATGTACTGCTCTACTATGAGTGCTCCACTTGTCTTTCTTTATAGCCACATATTTGAACAATGAAATACAAAATAAGGAAAGAAAAATGAAGTGTTCCCGTTACAGTTCAGTGTGTGTGCCAAAAATCCTTCCTTAATGAAAACAAGGTGTTTTTCAGAGATTGTTGATTTTGAGGAAAGATTATCAAGTCCATGCTGAAATGTTTGATCTATCTGAAAAACTAAAATTCAGATGCATATGTCAGACCTGAACAACGCAGTGCAATTTAATACCATAAATAATTATGAACATCTTACTTTTGTATTTTCCTTTGGGTTCCTCTGAGCAGTTGGAACAGGTATTTGCTTAATATTGGTTTTGCTTATGGCACAAGATCAGGCTGAACAGGGCTTGGAACAACCTGGGATAGTGGAACGTGTCCCTGCCCACGGCAGGGGCTGGAACAAGATGATCTTGAAGATCCCTTCCAACCCAAACCACTCCCTGATTCTGTGATTCTCTAATTCCACATTGTTTTTCCCCTGCATGTCTGTTTACCTGAGCACTTTTAAAATATCTCCAGGAACTGCAACCACCTAAATATCTCAATAAAGAGATTATAACCAGTCTGTGCCAGCATGCGCCATCAGCAAGAGTAGATACAAGCAATGATGGAACATATGCTGATAAAAGATCCTCATAAAAAACATGAGGCTTTTGAGATTTTGAGTGCTGAGGGCTTTTTTATTTTTTTTTTTAAATGAGAAAAACAAGGCTTTTAGCAGCAAAATTGGACAAACAGCAAGCAGCTGGTTTCCCACTGGGTAAACGTGTGCAGAGGAATCGGCAGCAGGGCAGTCCAAGGCCTCCGTGGCTGCCGTGTGCTCACCTTGAAAGCCAGAGAACTGCAGGGATTGACACGTGCTGGGGCAAAACACAGTGTGAGAGCCCATTGCTGGGGGTGTGTGCAACGGGGGAGCCTGGATAAATAACCCAACAGGGCGAGGAGGCACGAACTGCTCTGCTGTGGATGCTCAGCTCGAGAGCCGGGATCAGTCCTGCAGCAGTGGAGCCAGAGGGATGCAGCCCATGGCAGGTTGTTAGTGCTGGTGAGCAGCTCCCATTTGTGAGGGGTGCCTAAAAATTGGCCTGAGGTAGAAGTGAGCAAACCCTCCAGGATAAAAGTCCCAGTCTGGTCAAAGCTGCCTTCCCATTTTCAGCACAGATGCATCAGGGTTTCAGCTCTGAGGTTCAGGATGGGTCTTCAAGCCAAGGTATGAAATATAAATGAGATCAAGCCTAAGAAGCAGAGTGAGACTCAAGCTCTTCCTGGTGAAAGTCAGCCAGGGAAGGCAGCTCAGAAACACAAGGTATTCTTCCTTTTGCAGGGATGTAAATTTTAAAAATTAGTATCTCAGACCTTCTGACTCATGTGTTCCCTCTTCCAATTCTCTTGACAATATTTAAGCAAAACTAAACTACAGTGGCTAGACTTTGGGAACCTAATAATTGTTAAAAATCTGTCTTGGATCTTAATACTGTCCCACATTGCCAAATTTTCTCTGATCCAAATCAAGGTCTGTGTCAGAGGCTTCCTAGGGAGTCAGCAGGGTATACAGGCACCTCTTGGAGCTAGTTATTTTTTCTCAGGCAAAATGTGTAAGACAGTGAGATGAACCACACTGCAGATGTGTTATCACTCAGCAGTGGCTTTTAAATTGTTCTCTCTTTAATTTAGAAGTTCAATTTTTAGGCATCTGACTTTAAAAGTGTCTAAATTGCAGCATTTGAATCCCAATTCAAGAATCACAGCTGAATCTTATCTCTACTGCATGCATGTATAAGTGACTTTTTGTAACTGAATTGCAGCTGAAAGTGGGATGATCTTTTCTGTTGAATAATTTGGGAGGGAAAAAAACACTCTAAGACTATTGAGTCCAACCATCAACCCAGAACTGTCAAGTCCACCACTAAACCACATCCTCACTGCCACATCTGTGTCTTTCAAACACCTCTGGGGCCGGGGACTCCACCACTCCCTTGTCCAAGCCACTGCTTGACAAACCTTTTTGTGGAGAAGTTTTCCCTAACATCCAATCTAAACTTCCCCTGGTGGAACTGAAGGCTGAGTCCTCAGGTTCCTCAGGACTCTGGAAAAGAAACTGCTCCCCTTTGGCTACAACCTGCTTTCAGGTGGTTGTAGAGAGCACAAGAGTCTGGTCTCATCCTTCTTTTGTCCAGGCTAAACATCCCCAGTTTTATCATTTGGTCCTCATAAGATTTGTGCCCCAGACCTCTTTCCTTTTCACTATCTCACTACTTTCTAAAGAAACAAGACATGCAGGGTGCCAAGAGTGAGAAGGAAAATTAAGGGAGAAGCAGAACGAAGAACAGAGACGTTCTGTGAGATGTCTCTGTGAGACATTGCAGACACAGAAGCTGGAAAAGAGGTGGCAAATGGAGCTGCCCACCAAAGAAAACCAGAAGAGACAGACCTACACGTTAGACAGAAAATCAGAGCAGTTTCTCTGCAGCAGGTGGAACAAAGTGAACTTGCCAAGAAACATCAAATCCTGTTGCATTGCCCCTCTTGTTTGCTGTGCTGCTTACTTCAGTTCCCTCTGCAGGAGACTCAGGAGACAGCCCTGGACATGTTCAACAGGTGAAATGTTTAATTTACTCCCCTCACCTCTCAGATGGTCGGGGCTGTGAAGAGGAAAAAACTGTTGTTGCATGATCTGAATTCTTCCAGAGAGTAAACTAAAAACATCAAACAAATCTGCAACATGGTCCTCAGAACTGATATTTCCAATCTGCTTTTCTCTACGGCTCTGCTCGGTTAGTGCTCATGAAATGAAGTTTTACATAAAAAGCAATCAAACAAAGTAAACCTTATAATCTACTTTATGAATTCTTCAGGATTTCTGCTGTCTGGTTCCTGTTATTCTCTAAATTAAAGCTGCCTTAGAACAAGCTTTTGCATACATTCTTTCCCTGTATATTCCACATATGAGCTGTATCAATTTTCATATGAAATTATATTGGGTTTACACACGAGGTTTTGGTGGTGAGGGCTACGGAGGTGGCTTCTGTGAGAAGCTGGCAGCTTCCCCCATGTCCAGTGTGGCCAAATGGCTCCAACATGGACCTGCCACTGTGCAAGGCCAAGCCCATCAGTGACAGTGGGAGTGACTCTGGCAGCACGGAGTTAAAGAGAGGGAAAAACCACCTGCAGCTTCACCCAGAGAAAAGAGTGAGGATGTGTGAGAGGAGCAGCTCTGCAGAGCCCAAGGGCAGTGCTGAAGGAGGGCCAAGTGGGATGGGACCCACAAAGACTGATCTCAGCACTCGCCCAGTGACACTGCTGTTACCATGGAAACAGCAGGGTTTTCAGTGTTATAGTTGAGAAAAAAGTTTATTTTATTTTTAGTGAGGTTAGAAACCACTGGCAAAACTTGGTTCTAGTCTCTCTCTGTAGTGTCTCCTCAAGAGAATGGAAACGAAACCATGGAGACTTCAAGCATTTCAGAGTCTTAGGAAAAACAAAGCCTGAAAGAACTGGAACAGCAAAAGTTGAAAAGCAGCATCTTCTTTTATGAAATATTTCTTTTAAAGTTAAAATGCAGCTTTGGAAAGGGAACCAAACACAATCCTAAGAACTGGTGGCAGTGCTCAGATGATGAAGGAAATCTGTTTAGATAGGTATGCAAATTGCAGGGGAATTAATCAAAATTCATGGCCCCATAAAGCATCTCTGTAGTGTTTAGTCCTCTTAGCTACAAAAAGGCCTGAAAGCAGAAGAGAGTCTTTGTGCATATTTATTGCTTAGGTGGAGGGAAAGATTTTTCAAAGGTGCATAACAGATGATGCATAAATCTGACTTCATGGCAATTAAACCTACATGGCTAATTGCTGGGGCAAGCTTTAAATCCCCAGTTTAGACATCATTGTAACTTTTAGACATTGCCTCAGGGGAGGCTGTGGGAGATGGTGGCAGGAATATGTTCAGGAAACCTTCAGTGACACAAAAGAAGTCTCAGTGAGTGATGGAAATAAATTACTGCAGACAAAACAAGTAAACAGGTGATGTTCTCTTGCTTTCTATTAGCTAGCCTGAGGTTAGGAATCAGATCTCAGCTGGTTGTGCAGAACATCTCTATTGTCATTTAAATGAAATCCAGTGAGATGGAATCCAGAACTTCCCAACTCTACTTCATCCAACCTCTGTTGGCCACATCTTAAGGCAGATTCAACTTACATTTGAAAGAGTCTCTGTGTCTTCCATGACCACCTACAAATTTAGCTTCAAAAATTGACTGGACTGGACTGGACTGGACTAGACTAGACTAGACTAGACTAGACTAGACTAGACTAGACTAGACTAGACTAGACTAGACTAGACTAGACTAGACTAGAATAGAATAGAATAGAATAGAATAGAATAGAATAGAATAGAATAGAATAGGAGTTTCTCCACTGGAAGGGACCTACAATGATGATCTAGCCCAAACATCTGACGAATTCACTTCAAAAGACACTTTGCTTTTAGATGAAATTAATCCAGTTCATCTGTCTGCCCAAAACAGTGGGTTTTTCAAAAGATGATTGTTCATCCACCTAAGCAGTTTGTAGTGCAGGACAGTGGCACATACAGAGAACTTGATTGCTTCTGGGTACCAGAGAATGTGAACGCAGAGATGAAGAGTTGACTCCGAGTTTATTGCTTTCACCTTTAGACGATTGACATTTTCCTGCTGAGCTTTTGCAGATTTTAAGTTTCTATTTCTCCCAATAAAGAAACCCTCACTCTCTGTATCTGGAGTGAGAGTACTTTAGAAGCCAGGAAATTCTGCAAAGGACAAGCAGAGGAAGATACATCCATAATTTATCTTCCCCTGGGTGAGGGTATGAACCAGATTAATTACTTTTCATGAGCAACTGCTGGCAGATTGACCCCAGCTATTATTATAACCATTAAGTATCTAGGAGGAAGATAATCAATCGGTCAGTCTCTTACACTTGTAATCTTGGCATCAGAAACAATCAGGGAGCAGCAGATCTATTCATCTGCTGGCTTGTCTGACTGTTTTCCTACGTGTTCATCTCTTCCAGGCAGCAATATCTGTCCATCACCTGCCAGTCACTTCTCTGCAGGACACGTTGTCTGCTGGTAGCAAACACAGAGCTGCTCAAACCACTCGAACATCAGCAGTTTTCTTTCCCTGGTGGAACAGGCCAGAATTATTTCCTCCCTGCAGAGGGAAAGTTGGATGAAGATGAAAGCAATTCGCATTCAGAAGAGCTGAGTCAGGGACAGCTGAACCGAGGAAGCACAACAGAAATGCAGCATAGGTGAGGTGTTCTCCCTGTCTCCATCTCCAGAAGATTTTATATATTAAAGATGGGTGCTTGATTTTTCCTGTGGTCAGGACTTAACTGCAGATGCAGCCACTAAAAATACCATGGCAAACAGCTGCTGCTGCTAATATATTGCATAAATCATCTCTCCACACATTAATCAAGTGGACGGAGTCCTGCTCAGAAGGGACTCTTCCTGACACCTTTCTTCTGCCACTCCAGACCTAATGCCTTCCAGAATGTCTTTGTGGAAAACACAGGAGAGAAAAGCTCAGTGACTGTTCCCAGCCCGGGATGCCAGCAAAGCTCTTCCCCCTGCCATTAATTCATGAGAGAAAGGAGCCATTTCCATGCCTGTTTATCCACAGCACATGCTGCTCCAGGAAATCAAGCATTTCCCTGTCAAGCATCTTCCAAGTAGCCTAAAAAGAGCCAATTTATTCGTTCTGTGCTGTTCAATGATTGAAGAGGCTAACGGAGGAATAATAACACGAGTTTGGGAGATCATATAAACATGAAATTTGAAGCTGTAACAAACCTCCAAAATGATCATTGTGCATTTTGAGTCATGTATCCCTAACAAGGAGCTCAGCTGGCTGGTTGGAAGCCCTCTGTGCAGCCTGTGTCCTGATTTCCTTCAATTTCCTCACAATGAAAGCCGTGTCCTGACAGACACACTCTCTAGTTTTCCCTTGCAGCCAAGCACAAGCCCAAAAGATCATTGGAAAGCAGCTGGGAAGCCCTCCAGAGGTTGCCTATATTCCTTCTCCAAGGGAGGCCCTGCTTGCCTAAAGAATTATTTTACATGTTTCTGCAGTCTGCCCCTGCTGAAATCCAAAAGCAAAAAAGCCAAATAAAAAATATTTGTGTTTCATTCTTCTTTGTTAATTGATCACATAAATGACAGAAAATAAAGCTGACAAACTCCAAAGCTTTCACAGTTTTATTTTTTTTCTTTTTCTTCTCTGTTTTGATGCCAAATGCAAACCACAAAATCTTATGCTTCCCCAAGCTTTAGAGAAGGATTCAGGTTGATATGTTAATTGATCACAATTAATTTTATCATGAGAGCTCTCAATTTAAGCCACTTAAAAAAGCAACATACTGAAAGTGGTTTTGCCTGAGGTCCTACTTATAAAACATGAAATTCACCTCACCTAATTATAAATATTTAAAAGTTACATCTCTCAGTCTATGCAAGCCTTCCGTTTTTTTAGAGTCACTGGGGAAAAATAGGCACCTAAGAAGGTAATTTTTATCCTAAAGGATGACTAGTTCAGGCTTTGACAGGCAACCTTCCTACTTTGCATAATTAAATCTCACCTAAGACTAGAAACAGGAATATGGACATGAAACAAATTAATTTTAATGAGAATTTTCAACCAACCAAGACAAAATCAAAAGAGGATTTACCCAAAACCATGCCACAGTTCAATATCAGAGCCAAGACTCAAACCCAGTTCTCCAGAGTCCTTCTGTTGAGATACAGAGCAATAAGGAATTGTGAATCCCTGGCACTATGATTGGTTTGTTACCCCAGAGTAAAAAATTGAGGCAGGAGGAATTGAGATGAGAATTAAAACCTGGTGCTAGATGCTGTTGCTGAAACCAGAAAGTGAAAACTAGAGTGACTGGGGCAGAAGGATAAATGTTCTTTAAGAATATTATTTGTCTCAAATATTTAAGACAAATATTTATCTGATATAATGCTTTGGGGGCTGGAACCCCTCAGCTCTGGTGCCAGGCTGGGAGAGCTGGGGGTGCTCACCTGGAGGAGAGAAGGCTCCAGGGAGAGCTCAGAGCCCCTTCCAGGACCTAAAGGGGGTCCAGGAGAGCTGGAGAGGAACTGGGGACAAGGCATGGAGGGACAGGACACAGGGAATGGCTTCAAACTGCCAGAGGGCAAGGATAGATGGGATATTGGGAAGGAATTCCTGGCTGTGAGGGTGGAGAGGCCCTGGCACAGGGTGCCCAGAGCAGCTGTTGCTGCCCCTGGATCCCTGGAAGTGCCCAAGGCCAGGCTGGACGGGGCTTGGAGCAACCTGGGATAGTGGAAGGTGTCCCTGCCCATGGCAGGGATGAGCTGGATGAGCTTTAAGGTCCCTTTCACCCCAAACCATTCTGTGATTCTGTGACTTTTTTACCTCTTACATAACCTGCCTTCCTTCGCTGCTCATTAGAGAAATCTTGTAGCCCTCTTTGTAAGAAACTCTCAGAATAATGCACCCTCTGGAATTTATGGTCTGGAATACACAAAGCAAGACCTTCAGTGCTCACATCCTGTCCCTCTTGTAGATAATAGCAGCCATTATCTCAAAATCAGAGTGACCTTTTCTCCGTGCTCTGCTGGAGGAGGAAACTGTTCAACCCCAAAGAGGCAAATGGGCTGCAAATACTTTCCCGTGTGAAAGCAGACAGGCTGCATTTCTGATCTCTCTCTGAACAGCATCTTGTTTATGCACAGTGGGCTCTGTGGCCAGACCCCACTCCCGATTCAGTTGTGATAACACAGGTGTCAAGTGGTCCTGGAGATGCCCATGCCTGAGTCATCCACACTGTGACTCACTGCTGGCCCAAGGACTGACAGAAAACCAAACTCAGCCTGCGAGGGAGGCGCTGGAAGGCGAATCCTGGTGTTCCATACTCCACCTGGTGCCTGGAACAACCTTCTTGACTCTACAGAACTGATCAGATCTTCACTGGCCATCACGAGCACTCAGATACTCTGCACATATGGAGATATCTGTGTTTAGACAACCAAGACTGTGCATTTTAAACTACAGAACAAGGCTCAAGCCTTGCACTGGATCCATGGGTAGTGATATCTTTCCTCTGCACTGTTTTCTTTTTCTTTCTTTTTTTCTTTCTTTCTTTCTTTCTTTCTTTCTTTCTTTCTTTCTTTCTTTCTTCCTTTCTTCCTTTCTTCCTTTCTTCCTTTNGCTAGATCTTCAGTCATTCTCCCTCAGAGGTGGGTTGTAACAAAGTTCTCCAACCTTTGGAGTATCTCTGTGGCAACTCTGTGGAGATCCACCTCCCTCAACCTGCTGGTCACGTGTCTTCTTCTCCCTGCCCCTGGTTTTAGGATTTTGGTACCCTAAAGTCTGTAATTCAGTTGGCAGGTTGGTTTGTTCAGATTTATAATGATAGCCATACTGATTTTGTTAGGTGTAGAGTGGCCTTAATTTTTGAGAACTGGACCCTCCCACACAGAATAAAATTAGCAGTGCAAATAAACTGGGTTTTTTTTCAGTCCAAATAGTCCTGCTCAGCTATTTTTATTTCCATTGAGGGCTCGAGCCTTGTTGGAGGTGTTGTTCTTCCCTTTCAAGCTTCAGTAACCAGAATGAGAAGACCCTTGTATGCTGTGTTAAAAAAAAAAAAAAA
>WAAG01051609.1:28907-43632 GCA_013390105.1 Tichodroma muraria
AGGGAGAAAAAGAAAGAACTAATTTTATTTTATTGCATGTGAAAAATGTTTTAGGAAAATAATAATCTTTTCCAGCTGAAGTAGGAAAGGAACCATCAATACATCAAATAGGACAGTCAAGTTGCATTTCACATTACAAATTGCCTACCCAGGAACCACAAAATGAAAAATAATTGTCTTTGATACCACAAATCAGAATTTGACCTGGGTAATATGTGCATGACTGAATTCTGAGAAATTAAAATGTAACTGAGAGGCATTTGGTTGTCAAAATTTTCAGGATTTAAACCTTCGGAGAAAGCATAGTCCAGTAGATAAGATATTGCACTAAGATTCAGAAAACAGGTTCAGCCCTGCCATTCACCACACACTTCTTGTGTGAGAGTTAATCAATCACTCTGTGTCACATGTGGGACGGTGGATAATGTGACACAGTGCCACTTGGGACAGTGGCCTCAGGTGCCAGGCTGCTGAGCACAGCCCGGAGGCTTCCAAGCTGGAATTGCAGGAGGAGGAGAACTAAAACAGCCAGTCCTGCCCACAGGACAATGCTGGCTGGACAAAAAGTGACTCTAAAGAAGGTTTGTCCTTTGAATTGGGGACTTCAGTGTTTTATTCCGAACCGTAAGGACCTGCCTTCTCTTTGTGGGGAATTCACAGTTATGTATGCTTCTGGAATTAAACAACTTAGTCTTTTGTTTATACAAAAAATCAAACACACAAACAAAAAATAAGTCCCAAAATAGAGACAAATCCTTTCTTCTGTGGAGGAAATGCTGCTACCTTTTACCTGGGAGGCTGCCCAGCAGAACCTCCCCCTCGATGGTGAGAAACCCTGGCATAATACCAAAGCTGAACCCTCTGTGTGTGCACAAGATCCTCCAGCCAAAAGGCTCCCAGCTCCTGAGGACTTGTCTGCTGTGTGGGAAGCAGATGTTTTCACTGTCTCCTTAAGCTGCTCCACTTTGCATGAAATAATTCAGCGTGAATTGGACCACTGAGAGAGAGAGAGATTAGTAAATGTGATTTTGAGCCCCAGAGGCCAGTTACTTACTGGAGGAAAGGGAGCAAGGTTTCAGTCCCACTTCCAATTAATATGTGTAATGTATGCATTCATCAGAGCATGGTGAACATGCAGCTCCCTGTCTCCTGGGTGCACCAGCTAACCACAAATCCTCTTCCTTTCTTGAGCATGGGTAACTGGTAATTAGCATGAACAACAAAAAAAATATTGGCAGGAGAATTATAGACCACCAGACTTCAGCCTAGTGGTTAAGAAAGGTTTGTGTGGGTTTAGCTCTCCTTGGCTGAGACAAATTTCAAATCTCACCACTAGTTACTGGATAAAAAGGGAAAAAAAGAAAACACCTCTATTTGTTGAACCTATAATTTCAGCAAAAAATTTCTTTCTGTATGTCTCTTCACTGGATTGGGAGAAATGATTGGTTTTTAAATCCTGACAGCACATAAATATGAATTACACGCTCGGCTGCTCCGTGCCATCCAAATGTACGTGGCCGTGGGCATGTCCCAAAGGAAGCATTTATCTGCTCGTGGAAGCTGACTGTTGGAAGTGCAGTCACTTAAGGAACTCTTTCTGGCAGTGGGAAAGCTGAGGGTGGTTGCTGCCTGCTGTTTTCCCCCAGACTGGCTGTTTGGGAACCAGAACACTGGCTGATTTTCAATGTGGAATATGGGTTTTATATGTAAAGTGTAGATATTTATAGTTTCTATATTTACATTTGACCCAGAATCTTTGACCCCCTCTGACAGTGGAGATTCAGTCAACAGAATCAGTGGATTGTGTGACCAACTCACCCCTTGCCAAAACATCTAAAATAGATAAGCCAAAGCATGTCCTGAAATAACTGTCGCTTTTTCCCTGTTAACTATGAAGGAAGACAAATTGGCCTTTTGAAAAAGAAAACACAGCGTTCACATGATTTCTGTGGAGGTTTAGGTCAGGTATCAGGAAAAGGCTCCTTTCCCAGAGGGTTTCACTTCACACCACACCTAAAAAGCAGCTTGTGCATGGTCAACCAGCACTTCTTGGCTAAAGGGCAATATCAAACACTTCCTCATCTTCACGTTGCAGTCAGGAAAACAAAAAGCCTCAAAAAGGATGGTGGAATGGAACCTCACAGAAGCACAGGATCACTGAGGTTGCAAAAGCCCTCAAGGAGCATCGAGTCCAAGCTGTGCTCAATCCCCACCTTGTCCCTAGCCCAGAGCACTGAGTGCCACATCCAGGCTTTCCTTGGACACTGCCAGGGGTGGGGGCTCCAAACCTCCCTGGGCAGCACTTTCCCGTGTTTAACAACCCTTTTGGTGAAGAAATTCTTTCTGTTGTCCAGCCTGAACCTCCCCTGTCGCAGCTTGAGGCCAGGTCCTCTCTTCCTGTCACTGGTTGCCTGGGAGAAGAGGCTGACCCACCCCTTGCTGCATCCTCTTTTCAGGGAGTTGTAGAAAGTGATAATTTGTGCTTCAGTCCTACAAATCAGGGGCAATAATTTTGCCAAGTCTATTTCTTCTTTGTTATGCAGTCCTGCAGCTTATCAGAGGTGGTTTAGAAGAGACTTTAATGAGTATGAAGTCATCATGTGATGGTCTGATGCTTTCAGGTGTCAGGAAAATTCATATGGCCTTGTGGTTACTGTCAGACAGCTCTTCAGAACAGCCCAGCATCTCCTGCCAAAGAGCTGTTACATGGGATTCATTTCAAGAACGGAGGAGCTCAATTAAAGACCTTGCTACCTTCCTGCTCCTTTTCACACAGTCTGTCTCCAGCATGCTTCTCCACATTCATTGGCTTATTTTCTCTGAAAAATGGAGGCCTTGCACTTCTGACTCTGACTGCACATTAAAATGTTCTGCTGTCTGATTTCAAGCAATCTCCACAGACAAAAACTTGGAGTGGGAAAGGCTGGCTAAAAAGCCACAGAATTTTATTAAATAAACAAAATAGATGAGCACAGGTTTGACCGTTTCTTTGCAACAGTGGGTTGTTTAAATTATTATCCCTCAGATGTCATAGGATGTAATAAAGTTTTAGAGAAAATCCCCTGATCAATAATTTTATCTTCCTTTATCCATTATAAACTGAGATTGAATTATCCAAACTCTAAAATTTTAAGACCTTTAAATGAGACTCAGAGGAAATATCTTCTTGGACAAAGAGGAACAGAAGCTATGGTGTTTGTTTTTAGGGGTGCAATTCGGGTCCTCTGTCTGAAAGTTCTGGAATTGTAAATTTAGGTGTTGCAGTCTAGACCTCCATAAAGGAGTTGGGTGCTCGAGCTCCTCTCCAGGTACATAAATACCTCTAAATTCCTTTGATTTCTGATTAAATTAATACTGCAAAAGAGAATTTATCTACAGGCAATTCTTTGAACATGAATCGTTAGAGACTGCAGAACAAGCCTGCAGTTCTACCCCTTTTTAGGATCTACTTTTGTCTTCAGCAACTTAATTGGATTGAAATATTCATAATTTTCACCTGAAGTAAATTAGCATAGCAAGCTTCATGTCCTTGGTAGAAAAGAAGTAATGATGTACAGCTAAGGATCTGTCCCTCCCCCAAAATTAATTTAATATTAATATATAAGTATTTTAAAGATCTCCTTGAAGAGAAAGCCAAGCAAAGTCAGATTTATTAATAGCCTCCCATTTCAGAAAAGCATTGAAGAAGCCATACACTCTCATTGCATTAAATAACAAAGTAGATTGTAGTTAAATAATTTGGGGCTTATCAGCCAGCACTACTTTATTTGTAACAGAGTACCACTTAGATTTAAAAAAAAAAATAAAAAATTATAAAATGCTTCTAGGTAATCTAATGAATTTCCTTATTAAAACTAATGCTCCTAACTTATGCATAAGTATTAGCCTCCCCTGAGTATTAAACTGTGCTCCTGAAATCTTAATTCCACTTCTCACATTGCACAAACAGGCAGAGTAATGCTCCTCGGTATCCAAAGCAACTATCAAGGGGTAATAGCTGGCATATGGCTTATTTTTCACTCACTGTACTTCATGCTCTGAAAGTCCTTCCCCTTCCCTCTCAGCTGAAGGCTTTAGTCTGCTTGTTTACTCTCACATATTTGTGTTTCTCCAACAGGATTATTCACTTTACTGAGAAATTAACAGTTACCCATGTGAAACTGATTAAAATTAGAGGAGCATCTCTTCTGAGTGGTTCACACTCATTAACTTGTTTCTGCGCCAAACCCAGTTCTTATTTAATGTAATTAATGGGAAAAGTGAATATCTGTGATCCTAGAAGAACATCTTCCAAAATTCCTCTGAAAGAGCATTTTTCCTGAGCTTTGCTTCACCTTGGGTCCTGCCTTCATGTGCAAAACTATCAGACATCTATTAATTTAAGAGAGTGTACGAAATTCTGGTGGAAGTAACACCTTTCTTTGTTTTGGAAGAGGTATGGAGCAGACATTAGATTCCTTCCTCTGTGTTTTCTCTGTCAAAGACATCAGTGATCACCTTCTGCTCTCTTCTGTCACTGGAAACAGTTTCCTCCAGAGCTTGCTCATCTGATGTAATTTATGATTCCATGGGAGTGTTTATTTCCTTCCGTGGATGTCAAAGGCAGTGACTGTCTCAAGATTAGACCTCTACCTTTTAAAGGATTAAATTAGGACACATCTGTCACATCCTGAACTCTTCTTCTTTCTCCTGTTATGAGTTAAGGGGAGCACAACCCTCCGCAAACATCCATTAAGCTGCACGCTTCCACTGTGCCTTGGCATGTGCAAACTGGTGCTCTTTTACCTTTTTTAATGGGTATGGTTGGTCTTAAAAAAAGAAATACACCCCCAAAATAACCAACCAACCAACCAACCAACCAACCAACCAACCAAAAATCCCAACGCAAAAGTGGTTAAAAGTAGAGAACTTGTTCCAAGCTAGAGAACTGATTTTCCCTCCTTTTCAAAGAGAAGCTTGATTTCATCTCATTTCCTTATCTCCTGAGTATTTTGGGCCTTATCCATATCACTGTGATCACCCCATGGGCCTATAGTGTAGGATTTAGTGCCCAATAATCTTGTAGCACAGCCTGGGGTGGTGACAGGTTCATCACAACATGGGAGGGATGTAGAGATGTTGAAATGAGTCCAGAGGAGGCCATGAAAATTCTTTGGGGGCTGGAGAACTTTGCTCTGGAGCCAGGCTGGGAGAGCTGGGGGTGCTCACCTGGAGGAGAGGAGACTCCAGGGGGACCTCAGAGTCCCTTCCAGGGCCTGAAGGGGCTCCAGGAGAGCTGGAGAGGGACTTGGGACAAGAGGGAATGGTTTCAAACTGAGGAGGGGAAACTTGTTTTAGAGTTCAGGAAGAAATTCTCCCCTGTGAGGGTGGGGAGGCCCTGGCACAGGGTGCCCAGAGAAGATGTGGCTGCCCCTGGATCCCTGGAAGTGTCCAAGGCCAGGTTGGATGGGGCTTGGAGCACCCTGAGACAGTGGAAGGTGCCCCTGCCCATGGCAGGGGGTGGGGCTGGATGATTTTTAAGGTCCTTTCTGACCCAAATCATTTTATGATTCCCTGTTTTTTTTGATCCTGTACTTTGTACTTCTGATTCTCTTCTCCATGGCATGGTGCCTTTACATCTATAGGAGTTTTCCAGAGGTTGTTGGCAACTTGACTGATAGAGTTTCAGTTTATACATTGCTCAGCATGAAGTTATATGACCTCTGCGTTTTCATGTAGATGTTGTTATTTCTCTCCATGTTTTTCACTTAAATCTCTCATGAATTCCTTCAAAAAGTACAAACTGTGGCCATTAGGATGGAAATTGCAACATAAATCACCCTTGAAAGCATGAAAAGGAAAACTAAAAAAGAAAAAAGCCTTATCAGTCCCACACGTTGTTTTGATCATTGGGCAGATGCAGTGCATTTAAATTAGTTTATTCAAATTGTATGAAATCTCTGCTTTCCTGACTCTTTTGATGTCAGCCATAATAGGCTGTAGAAAACATATCCTGTGTTTGGTTTGAAGCATTCTATTACCAAGTATATAATGACTTTGGAGGAGCTGTATCCTGAGAATGAATTACACTGGAGAGTAACTTGCAGAGATTCTGCTTTATATTTTTTGCTGTGTGCATATTATGCTGCTTTAAGGGTAACTTAAGAGCACTTTTGGTTTTGGTAGACATAATAACACCCCCAGGCAAGCGAGCTGTTTTTTTTCTTCTATCAAAAATACTTTCTTCTCAAGCAAAATATAATTCATTTCCTGCTTTACATTCCCAGGATAACAGCATTTTGCATTCAAGTGAAAAATAACATAGAAAATGGCTTTCTGATTTTATGGAATCTGAATAGTATAGATTCACCAAAATCAGGTTTGAGCTTTAGCAGGGCAAAAATGCACTCTTTGCTTTGAAGTGAGGGTGGAAGTGGCTGTATTTCAACCAGGTTGTTTGTAAATGTCAAAGTCAAGAGCCTGTGGGTGCTTCTCCTGCAGTTCTGCCAGAGGCTTTCAAATATACATAGAGAAAAAGAGGGAGAAATCCTGCTCGGGGCATTTCTCTGGGTGTCTGTAACTACCGGAGGCATCTGGAGCACAGCAAAATTTGCTATTGCTGCCCTGCATGGCAAATACAAATTCAGGATGTTCCAATTTACCAGCACAAGCCTGATCTCTCAACCCTTTTGAAAGCACGGGAAGGTAAATGTACAAATGGTGTTTGTTATCTATAAGATTAAAAACAGAGTGAAGAATATGGTAAGAACTCAGTAAATCCAGTTCTGTTAACCCCAAATCATTATACAGTGATAGCAAAGAGAAAATTCCTGATTCTTTGCACGTGGCATTTGCAGAAAAAACAAACTTAAGTGGAATCTTGGTTTTTAGAGTTACTGTGTTACAACAAAACCAAAATAAAATAAAACAAAATAAATTTTTTAAAAAAAAGAACAGTGGACGGAAAGCATCAATGTTGGGGAAGAAGTGATTCCTCTGAAAATCTGATCTATCAGGAAATACTGAATGACTAAGTTTTTTGAAAAGTTTTGTGCTCAGAGTGACAAAATTAAGGGAACAAAAGCTAAAAGAA
Source organism: Tichodroma muraria (assembly GCA_013390105.1). Classification (NCBI taxonomy): domain Eukaryota; kingdom Metazoa; phylum Chordata; class Aves; order Passeriformes; family Sittidae; genus Tichodroma; species Tichodroma muraria. The sequence goes on from WAAG01051609.1 coordinate 35,980, forward strand.
AGCAAAAATAATTTGTTTTTTCTTCCATCAGGTCTTGCTGAGGACAAAAAATAAAAATGGCCTTATTTTTCTATAGCAACAGCAGAGAACTGAATGTTCCTTCCTGAACAATTTTTTAAGTAGAAAGATTCATATCTAACTGAAAATTTCACCAATCTGCCTTTCTCTCTGATCCCCAGCCTGCAATCAAGCAAATTAGAGAGCTGTATGTTGTTACTATAGTAATAAATGTGGCAGCGCATAAAAAGAAATTGGGCAGTCTCAGATACATCTCTCCCAGGGAAAATGGAATCCAATTTTTCATAATTTTGACCACCCAGTGCTTTTGTAGCTGTGGGTTCTAAGAAACGAATGTCCTCGTGTCAATGCAAATGTTTTCCTACTCAACTGTCATTTTCAAAATGAGCAGACATTTGAGTCAAAGCTAAAAGTTGTTCCCAAATTGGTGGTGTAAACAAGGAGACAGCACTGACAGTACAATTCACATTGACTTGTGCTAGACATATCTTAGTATATTTGATGTCTTCTATACCAGCTTGGTTTTCAAGAATTTGAAATCTCTTTGAATTGAATAAATTCAGAAAGAAATAGAAATAAATGCACAGTTTGTTTTTTAATCTGCATTTCTTTGTGTTTGTGCAGATGGATTTTGTTGACATTTTTATATGTAGTAGACCTGTGTCTCTGAATCTTCATGGATGGTTTGTGTATTTTAGTAGTTGTGTGCTTTTACATAGCAGTCAGATGATAAGGATAAATTAGTCTGGATTGAATTGAAATTAAAAACTACCATGATGTCAAATAGAACTAAAACATAATACAGCAAACCTTATTCTAAAAAAATAAAATGAATAAGGATAATCTTATCCTTAAAAAAATAGAATTTAGTACACAATTTGAATGACAACATTAATTGCAAATGTAAGACAAGAGGACTAGAAGTGACCGTGCATTTCAATCTTTATATTGAGACATGAAAAAAAAAATCTCCTTTTGGGACATATTTTTTGGTAAACATTGGCCCACCAGGTCCATGAACTCCTTTGGATTAGAGTGTCTGGCTTTGGCAATAAATACAGCAAAAGGCCTCAAGCAGGGATTATTTCAGTATCCTGCAGTACAGCATTGTACTTGGGCTTGTCTCACTCTTTGTCCATCACTCTTGTGAAAAATAGATGCTTGGGTTTTTTTGCATTTGGTTTTCCACGAGGAGGATGACCTGACCTGTGCAATGAAACCCCCAGTGTGAGAATCCTGCCACACAAACCAGCTGTGCCTCTCTCCGATCCCCCTCCCATGTTTCAGAGCAAGAGCAGAGCTCCCAGTGCAAATCAACAAGGATTTCCATTTGTTTAAATGATTTTTTACAATGTTCATTTCCTAGGTTTGCTCCGCCCTGCTGAAGGTCTAATTCAGGCTGATTTTTACATTACAACAAATTCCCAGCATCGTGCCTGTGACACCTCCACCTGTTCTCATCCAAAGGCATGAGCAGCACCCTCTGGAGTCATCCCTACATTCTTCCACCCTGCCTCCCTCTGTGCAGCTCAGATGTGCCTCCCTGGCACAAATCCTGCCTTTAACCCCAAACCTCAGCATCAAAGCGAGGAGCAGATCCAAAACGTTGCCTTGTCACTGCAAGACACAAAGCAAAGGCACAGAAGGCTGATCTACAATACTTTATCTGTGGTGTGCATGCATAGAAGGCAGGATTTGAACAGCACAGCTGTAAAAGGAAAAGCTCTAAAATATTTATTGGGGAAGGTATTTTCACTGGCCAGAGTCCCCTTTAGGAGAAGACGTCTTTATAGAGAAATGACATCATCTCACACCCTGCTTCTGGTAAAAGGGGCTTTCTGGTTGCCAAATTGCCTGCATGAAGCAGCATATTGCTGACAGAGAAGCTGTCACTTGCATAAAGCTGCCACCAGAAAATGTGCCCGAGTGTTTGAGGAACGAGGGAAAACACGGCACACAGCTTCTGAGTGACTGCATCTGAGTGCTGCCTCTCCAAAATGCTGTTCACTTCGTGGAGCTCTGCTCTGAAGGTGTGCAAAATGAGGCTTTGGGGCTTTTTCTTCAGCCTTTGGTAAAAGATATTTCTCACATCTCAGGTTCTAGTGAAAAAAAAAAAAAAAAGTGAGGGGGGTGAGTTATGGTTGTTTCTTATTTTTTGACATTTTTCTGTTGTTGGCTGGTGTTTTTAAATATGTTCTTAGCCTAGAAGCCAAGGACCTTGTTTAATTCTCTAATTTGCCACAGACTTCTTGTATAACCTTGGTTAGGGCTTGGCTCTTTTTCATTCTACTTGCCCATCTTTACAGTAGGAAAAATGGTATTACAGTCGTAATTAAAATTATTAGCAGTGATAGGTGGCTTAGAAATTGAAGTAAAAGTGTCCAGAACAACTACTTAGAGAGATATCTTTATCTATTTAAGGTGAAGGGTTATTTGGTTTTGGTTTTTGTTGATTTGGGTTCTTTTCCTTTTAAAAGAGGGTCTTGGTTATCCTTATTTTTTGTTTTCCAGTGATTTTAAGGAGAGTTTCTGTTTTCAGCCTTTCAGAAGTTTTCTTTCTTAGTCTGAAGAAATTTCTGAGCTTTGCTGAGGACATACCTTGCCAAAAAAATAGTTTTCCTTACCACCTCTACTTTATCTGTCAGCCTGACTGCCTGTCGAGACATCTTGATGCTGCAGGGATGAGTGATGGGAAAGTTTCAGTCAAAGCACAGTCTCACCAAAAAAAAAATATAAAAAAAATTTCCAGTTTCTCCTAGGCTGGACTGTGAAATCAGTGGCCAAACCTCTCCTCAGTTGTATGAGGACTGTGTGAAATCAGTGACTGAGTCACTGAAACTTCTCCATTATATCAGAAATTGAACATAACTAAGCCTTAGGCAGTAATGTAGTTCCACATTAAAAACTCGTTTTCACTCAGTGACAAAGCTCCCATCTTTGTAGATTAGCAGTAAAAAATCGTATCAGCAAACATCACTTTATGGACAATAATATCTTTGTCTCATCTTTTTGCAGAAAATTCTAAGATTTGTATGTTGATGATGATCTTAGAGGTCTTTTCAATATAAATTATTTGTAGATTATGATTCTGTGGTTAAGGAATATAAATTCCAATGTTTCCCATTTTAAACATGGCCTGCATTATCTTTAGCATCTGTGTGAGATCAAAAATGTGAAACACAACTTAGATGAAAAATTGATGCAAACCTGATCAAGCCAATTGATCACAACTTGATGAAAATCTGTTGGGTTTGCTGAAGTACTTAGTCAAGTCAGATAATAAAGTCTGGAAGATAAAATCTGACCCCTAAGGCCAGTTTTCCGTGGCTGAAAGCGACCACAGAACTGTTATGGAAAATAGGATTCAACCCACTTGATTTTAGCTATTGGAAATTAAGCCAGTCACGTAAACTCCTTTTGAAATCCAAGGGAGGGACAGATTTTTTCAGTCAGGCCATAGCAAAAATAAATATCTAAAGGGAAATCTGTGCCTTTCCACTGATTGTGTAGGAGTTTGATCACAAGGTTAGACTAAATGACTAAACCTGAGATGAGTGAAGTTATAGATTGAAAGAATCACAGAATGGTTTGGGTTGGAAGGGACCTTAAAATCATCCAGTGCCACCCCCCTGCCATGGCAGGGACATCTTCCACTGTCCCAGGGTGCTCCAAGCCCTGTCCAGCCTGGCCTTGGACACTTCCAGGGATCCAGGGACAGCCACAGCTGCTCTGGGCACCCTGTGCCAGGACCTCACCTCCCTCACGGGGAAGGAATTGTTCAGTTCTGATCTTCTAAGAGAGAATTCACAAAGTATTCAATCCACCCATCCCAAGTTCCCCTTCTCAAATACTTCTCAAGTAAAATCAACATGTGATTCACAAAGAGAGCTCGATTGTTTAAATCCCATTTAAGTGGTTTTGAAAGCCCTAGGGAAGCATCTGTTTCCATCCTGGTAATTCTGAAAATTTCCACCTGTAATTCTGAAACTGTTTTGAACATCTGAACTGAACTCCTAAATAGTGGAACTGCCATAACTCTGCTTGGATTTTCCATGTCTTCTTCCTAATTTTGTTGACTCCCTTTCTGCCACGACATCTACTGAAACATCCACGTGTGAACAGATAAGAAAATGTGTAATACCATGGAGCAAGGATGATGTGGAGCTCATCCAAGCTCACAGAGGATCAGGACTAAAGGCATGAAAATGGGATTGCTGGAAGGAAAGGTATCAGTAGGGGGAAACATACTTTCACATTGTTTGGAGAAGGATTGTTAGGAACAGGAATAATTAATTGCACCATCAGGTCCTTAGAGCTGTGGCAATGGCAAAAGCACAGTGTGAGGCTGCAAAGAATCCTGATTGGAGTAAGGAAAAACTCATGGGTGAGTTTTCCTGCTAGGAAAAATGACGAGGCCAGATTCTCACTGAGTCAGTTTGGGAGCAGCTGTTGTTGGGAGAAGTGCAGGCAGTGGGTGAATTAAGGAGAGGGTTGATTGAAATTGGTTATTATGAAAGGAGAATTAGCAAATGGAGTCATTTTCCAAAGGGATCAGCCTCAGAGCAATCTGTAATTTACTGCTTCACTAAATATTTTGCCACAATAGGTACAGTTCCTGAAGATGCATTTTCAGAAGCATGATCAGTAAAGTGTGGGACTGGAGAGTCACCACAGATACCCTCAAGAAAGGTTAATGGATAACGGAACAACAAGGAGTGGTGTCGGAGATTAAGATCATGGGCTTGGGGAGCGGCACAAAAAATCTTGCTCTACGTGGAAATTTGTCATATCAATAACCAGCAAGGGAAATTACAGAGAATGAGCAGTACCTGCGTTATCAAAGCTGCCAAGGAAAGCATGCAAGCACTGAAATCCAGGATGGATGTGGTAGATTGCTGTGATTGTCCTTGCTCTTCTTTGGGCCAGGCCTATTTGAGACTCCCAGCACAGTTCAGTCTTTAGACTTGTCCAGGGGCTTTACCCAAAGGACAGTTTGAGTACAGCCACTCTGTCTGAAAGCCCAGGGAATTGAATCATACAGCTGAGAGTGTGTAATTTACCTGGGGGTCAGGGTATGGTGCAGTGCATTAGCACAGACACAGCTGAAAACTATTGACTAAATTAATATGAATACAGAGTATTCTAAACAATTTCTTCAGTAAATATACACCCCATAATAAATTCGGCTTCAACCCCTCACCCCAGGAGAAAAGTGCTTTTCCTGGCTTGTCACAGACAACACTTAGTGGCCAAGCTGAGCATGCTTTGAAGGAGGTCCTGATGCACTAAAGGTGCCAGGGACAAAAAAACCTTTCCACTGACTGAAGCTGAACAGTGGCATGTTTTATTTTACAGTGCTGGACACGTGAGAGGTAACCCTCCAAAGGTACATGCCAATTTCCAAAGCATCAGCTCTCTATATATTTGCAAAGGGTTTCCATATTCATAAAGTCATTTGAGATGCCTGTTCATATTCATCGCCTGTCCCCGCTTTGTATTAAAATGAACTGAATGCTCATTAGGGCTGCACAGTTCTCTTTTTAATTGAGGCGGTGGTCTTCTTGATTGGGCCAGTGGGTTCATGAAGAGGAAGTCAGAAGTCTTCCTCACCGCTTTGTCCTATTGCCAGGTCTTCGTGACCCCTTGGTCACGGTCCAGGCCTCTTCCCTTGGCTCCAGGTATCACAAGGGCCAGGTGATTTCTTGGTTCCTGATCTTTTACAATTCTGTATGTACTCCCTGTTGCTGAATAATTAAACCCTTAGCTTCTCTGTCTAATTCCCTTGTTAAGCTCTTTGTTCTTGTTTTGCTAGCCCTTGCTATACCTCTAATCAAAATGCATTGCTTATATCTTGCTAGCTGCGTTCCTAATTCCTAAGTCTCTCAGTCCTTTGACTCAGTCCAATACTGTGACAGTCAATTTTATGTCTCCATGTGCTCAACTTGTTGATGACCCTGATTTTTCAGAAGGCAGTGCCTAGGCAGAGCTCCAGCACTCTCATCCCTCAGGCTTCGAGGTCTGTGTGCTGACACAGCCTTTTCATTATCAAGCAGTGCCTGAAAATAGTAGAAAGCAGATGGTGCTTCCTCACTCTCCATTAGAAACAAACAGCAAGAGGAGCATTCTGGCAGTTTTCACTTTTCACTTAAGCACTGGCACCACTGTGAAAATCTGATTGAACCTCCTTAGTGGTTAATATGAACAAACCAGAAATTAAACCAGATTTCAGGCACCTCACTGAGAGGGAAGGCAGCTACTTAAATACACATACAAAACCCCTGGTTTATTTCCTTTTCAATTTTTATTTCTAGAGATACTACAACTATGCTGATTTTATTAGCAGAATGTGCAGGACTACATACAAAGATTAATTAATTAATTGGAGAAGGACTCTTTCACTCTACACATGCCCTCTGCAGCACTGTTCATGTCCCATTCAGCTTCCTCTGCTCACAGCTCCCTCCTGGGTGACAGGAACAAAGCCAGAGCTGGTGGCAATGCAGCAGTGCCCTGAGCAATCCCTTGTCCCATCCTCTGGCCCTGCTTTGATTCCTGCTCCAAGCCTCTCCAAGTCAATTCCCTGCTGGCAAGGCAGGAACAGGTGAAATCTTTACCATCAAGAGCTGCCAAGTTGAAAAGAAACACTGACACAGACCCTCAGATATATGGCTATCTTGTAGAGGTGAAGTAAAAAAAAAAACCCTTTAGTCACCTTAATAGACACTGAAACAACTTTTATTTCTAATAAAACTCCTTTTTGTGTGTTAAAAATATTGTCCATCATTTGTCCAAAAGTCCTCAACCATCCATCCCCATTACCTTTCTTTCTTGTTTTTTTTCTTGTTTTTTTTCCATGTAATGCCCCTCAGACATTGTCATTTCTCTCTTATTTTTATGAAGGGATTATTTCTGGCTTTTATGAAGAAGCTTCGTAAGGCATAAGCAGAATTATGGATCAGTTCTCAAAAATGTTTCATTATCCCTGATGTGCTGTAATTAGATGACAAGAAATGCAGTCTTTCATGTGTGTCAGCTGGTTGGTGAAGGAAAAACCAATAGCCTATTTATAAAGATTTTTTTACAGTTTTTTTTTCCCCTGAAGCAAAACCAATACATAACTTGAAACCCTTTGATTAATTTCAGTAGGCTTCAGACCTAAAATCCTCAAAACAACGAGTATATTTCCACTTAACAGACTATAACCTTGTGCACTTCCAGTGCCTCCTCTGCCCTGTATTTAAATTCTATCCCCTGATTTTTCAGGAAGATTTTTTTTAGATTTTTCTAAACAAGAGATAAATCAAGCCTTGCCTAGCTCAGACCTATGTACATAAGTCTTGCAAACTGCATTACCAGCTGAAGACTTAACCTTTGTCTGGGGAAACAAATGTTTAAAAATCTGGTGGTGTGCAGGACAAGAGCTGGAAATATAAGTTACTATTAAAAACTTAAATTAGAATGACTTTTTATTCTTATTACCCTAGGGGAAAAAAAAAGAAGTGAGCAGCGCTAGAAGGCATCTGCTTGGAAGAAGACAAAGGGATTCAGAAAGTTTTAGGTCAAAATAAGCTGACAAAAATTCATATATTTTCCTGATTAAATCTCTGGCTTGGGAGAATCATTCCCTGAAAAAAA
>WAAG01051610.1:220-10651 GCA_013390105.1 Tichodroma muraria
GTGTCCAGTCCTATAAGTCTGGATAGCACAATGTAATTCTGGAGCTTCTGCAAAGTAGAACCTAAAGCCATTGGATACCTCTGCAAATAAGTTTCCCTTTCATGTGAATTTCACCTGGAATATGTGGAATCTGATAAGGTCTGCCATACAGCATTTCATAGGGACTGATGTCATCCCTCTGTCTCGGTTGTATGAGAATTCTCAGTAAAGCTATAGGCAAGGCCTGAACCCATGTCATGGATGTTTCCTGACAGATTTTACTGATTTGTGTTTTGAGAGTTCCATTCATACGTTCAACTTTACCACTTGCTTGGGTGTATGCAGATCCCAAGTAATTCCAAAAATCTGACTGACTTCTTTAACCACTGTTGCAACAAAGCGTGGCCCCCTATCTGATGACATCCTCAAGGGAACCCCAAACCTTGGAATTATATGATTAAGCAAAACTTTTACCACTTCCTTGGCTTCCAATCTAGCAATGGTTTAGGGAAGTTAGGCATATAGAGGAATTGATGGGTTACCCAGTGCTTCCCCAGTTTGAATTTTAAAGGTTGGAAGAAAGGCCGTGTTTCAATTACCCCAGTCGCCCCAACATGTGCAGTATCGTGACTCAGTTTCCCTTCTAAGGTATTCAACACAGAATATGCTACTTCAGTATCTACTAAAAACTAGATGTCATCTTTCCCCAGCCTTAGCTACAACTGAAGGCTTTTCTGGGGGAGGAGCCTTTGGACTTCATCACTCAGAACCTGAACCATTTGAGGTTTGTACTACTGGGAGTTGGGGCACTGAAGATTTTTCTTTCAGTGCTGGACAGTCTTTCTTCTAATGCCTCTACTTCTTACAGTAAGCATATTGATCTTTCTCTGTAGGGGAGGTTTTCTTGGATGATTTTTCCTGAGTTGCCTTTTTACTAGGTTGAGATTTAACCTTTTCCGTTGAACCCTTGTCTCGAACACTTTCTAGGCTATTTCTACTAATTTATCTATGTCTCGAACTCCCTCTATCTTTTGCAGCTTTCTTTTTACATCATCTGAAGCTTGACCCATGAACAATAACACTAAGTGGGCTTTACCATCATCTGATTCTGAATCTAAATCCATATATTTGATCGCAGTTTCTCTTAGCCTATTGAAAAAGTCCGTGGGGGATTCGTCATAATTTTGCTTTACCGTGTAAATCTTTGACCAATTTACAGCTTTAGGGACACCATGCTTTAACCCCTATACCACAAGGCTTCGGTATCATTTTAATCTTGCCATATGCTCTGGTATGTTTGGATCCCACCCCGGGTTTTCAAGGGGCAATATTTGTGTAACAGTGCCTTGAAGCAATCCGTTAGCTACGCTCGCTTCGACGGATGTTGAGATGGCCTTATTGACCACTTGTCTCTCAGCGGGACCAAGCAGTGTGTCTAACACAGAGTTCAGATCAGCCCACTCAGGGTATTGTGAGCTAACTGCCCTTTCTACTAACGTTGTGACCTTATGGGGCTTCTCCTTGCATTTGCCTACCGTGGCTTTCCACTGCTCTAACTCCATAAGGGAATAAGTCTGGGACCTTCACGTATGTGGGTCCCTGGTTTCCGCCTGCCTGCCGTAACGGGGCTTGTGGCAGTGGCTCTCCCTCCTTTTCCCTTCTTGATCTGGTGCACCTGGCGATCAGGCTGCGTTCTCTGATGGCTTTTCTATCTATCTTTCTATGATATTTTTTATGATATCCTTTCTAGCTATCTTTCTACTTTCTATGATGGAGTAAACACAGATCTGGTTTACACTGACTACTTTTTATTACTTACACCAATGACTGCCTTATGTACAACAAAAATTAGATCTAAGATGATAATGTTTGAGATGTTACTTAATAAATAACATTGCCATGTCAAGACAACTACAGAAAACTCCCAAGTGAATTCTTACAATTACATCTCCCTTGTTCTTAACCATAAGAACCAACTCCAGTAAATAAAAAGAAACATCAAAGAACACAGAATATTTTTAAACGAACAACAGAACTTATTTGTAAAGTTTGTTACATTTTTATATCCCAACATCATATTTTACATTAAGTCCACATTGCACAGTCAATTAAGTTTAGATTCTAGAAACTTAAAAATAAAAAAGCAAACAAAAAAGAACGACACTGGAAAAATTTTAACTGAACTCAATTAGTCTTGTCAGCTTTACAAGTTGAATGAACCCACACCTGGAAGAAATTGTGCCTGGGACCAGGAAAAAAAAAAAAAAAGGGAAAATAATTAAGTTTTCCTGAAATAATCCTCCACTCAACTCCACGGAAGCCTCTCTTTGAGGAAAGCATATGTCAAAGAAGGGTAGATTAAGAATGAAGGAATTATCTGTATCTTCAGCTTCATATATAGGCATTTTACAGTCTCAAGAATATTCTGATTTGCTTTGCTTTCCCAGAGAAAAGCAAGGTTGGTGAGGGTCCAATAGGAGATGAGGTACCAACATCTGGGACACCAGTCAGTCACCACAGATTTTTGCTGCAGCTTAAAGGAGGAACCTCTTGCCCACAGTTCCACAGGATAAAAGGTAAATGCTGGAAGAAACATTTGATCTTCTGCTTCCTACCTCCCTCTAAAGCCCAAACAAGCTAACCAACCTTTAGATGCTGATTCTTGCTCCACTTTCTTGACATCCAAACATACAGTGTTTCCCTCTTTCCCTCTGAACCAAACCAACATCATGGAACTACCGATCCCCCAAACCCCTGCAGTGCTGCAGACACTGGAATGCTGCTCTCTCCCAGTGCTTTTTGGTGCACACTGCGAAGTTCCCCACTACTTAAAAAACTAATAGGCCTTTCTGCTCTGGAATACATGAAATACATGGAATACAACTACTACAGGAACAATATATGGTTTCTTCTTTTTGACCTACATTATTTCATGTCTCACAGACAAGGATTCTGAAACAATCTTGAGACCAAGGAAAATAAGAAACGTTTGCTTTTAAAGAGCTAGTCTCCTCCTTCTATTCACATAAAACTATCAGTTTGTCACAACTTAGAGAATTTTTCTTTCAGTAAAAGCATAAATACAATGTAAAATGAATGTTTAAAATTTAAGCCAAGAGACAGTGCTGCATGAGAAAGCTGAAATCAATCAAATGCTGCCAAGAGGAGAGTACAACTACCAGATGGCAGCACATTCAGTTCCTAAGCAAATCTAGGGAGTACTTCATGTGTTTAGCACTCTTATTACACACTCAGATGTGCTTTAGAAAGAATAGTTTATAAAACAAACTTTTTCCATTCATTACTCAAAAGAGATGAAATATAATGAAAGACCAAGGACACCATATCCTTAAGGAAATTGCTTTCTACAACTTTGCTCCTTGAAAAAATGAGTACCATCAAACTCGCATATTCTTTAGAAATTTGGAGCCTGCTAGCTGGGTACACACTTCCACCATCAGAACTGTCTGACCACACATTCTGAATTTATTTTCTAAGCAGTAAGAGCCCATTTTTAGCAGCAACTCTGTTGCTCTGTCTTCTGGTAATCTCTCCTCCACGGTATGCACACCTGTAGTATGGCAGGAGAAGGTGCCCCACTAAATACTGGCAACTGCTGCTCTTGGAAAATGCCACGTCCATCCTGTTTGGTGAAACCTTAATAAAGAAGAAAAATGGGGAAAAAAATAGAAAGAGAGGCTCCAGAATATTGTCCTTCTTGGGAAACAACCAAGACACAGTGATGAGGTACTTCTGGTCTCACTGCACTGAAAATAATGATTTGACATACAGGTTGCTTAGGAAGTTAACAGTTTTCCAAGCTCAAATTCATTCTGTGGGTTAAGTATATTACTATAAACTATTTATGTATCTAACTAAATCACTCATTCCTGTTTCAAGACAGACTGAAGACACATACCAACCAATCATCTAATCAGCTCAGCATCCCAGGGTTTTGTAGAGGTATTCTCAAACCCCGTCATGAATCTTCAAATGTAATTTGTATCATTGTGAATTGTAGGTGCTAAGTTAGGTTACTGCATTTATATTTGCATACCTGCATACACAGTCCCATCTTCCCTACTCCACTCTGTCAGCCAAATCCAAGGAGAGTTCCAGAACTACTGGTTTTATGCAAGAACCCAACCCAAAAAGGGAACTTATCTTCTCATCTCAAAGCCAGTTAATTTCTCTGAAGGCCTACAAGCCATTTTAACTGGTATCTTAGCACTGAAGAAATAATGACTTATTTATTTCCAACAAATAGAAAAATCTTATTTTTATGAGAGAACTGGATGGTCAACTGTATGCACGAAGTAATTTTCAAATGAAAATTTCTGACTGATTCCCCAGTCTCCAGACAAGAGTTAAGATTAAAGAAAGTAAGTAGAACAGTGACATATGCTTTTCCTGTCTCACGAAGTTAAAAGACTGTCTCTGTAGTCTGAAATGAATGACTGAATTATTTGACTTAGTATTTCTGCTCACTAAACAGGCTCAGTAAAATTTTCCACTAATTTTCAAATTAGAATTAGGATTCTTCCAAGATGTGTTTCTTCATGCAATGAGCACTGGAAAACTGCCCTTCTCCTGACAAAGGGCTTTCACAGACCTGTCACTCACAAAGTCAAATACAGAAGCTCATCCTCAGAAAACCAACAATAATCACTACAATCAGTGTTTGTCACATGTATCACTTCAAACACAGAGGGAAGGACTTCTGCTAAATTTTACAGCATCAGTAAAGGCGAATAAATCTGATGATGACAGCTTACATCTCCACAGGAAAAGTGAACTGGAGATGGTCTCCCTGTCCACCATGTTTGCTCATACTGGCAAATGAAATTAACTGCCAAAGATAAAAGTTTCTATTTGCACATTGCAACCACAACATTTGGTGTGGACAGCAGTTGCTGCTGATGGATGTTTTCAAACACAGCAATATGCAACACTCTCCACTACTGCTGCACCATGTTTTGCAAAGCAATGTGAATTTGGAAAGAATGGCTTATGTAGCTTTGCGTTATTAAAACCTGCCATAACATAAAGCTTAGCAGTTCATGTTATAAGAACTAAATAGCTGCCAAGAAAAGATTTAAACTGGCAACTGAATTGGATTCTATTCAATATTGCAACTGGGCTTTTTAAATTTGCTAAGTCATCCAGCTGTTAGAAAAACTAAAACCTATGAGTCTGAACTACTACTCAAAAACATTGCAACACTTACAGTAATTGCCAACGTTTGCAACATTTATGGAGATCATATAGCAGATTTATAAATTCTAAGAAATACAGTGAGCTCATAAATTATTTCAAATACTTACACAAAATAAATTACCAAAATTGCATTTTGCTGGTATTGAGACTGGATACTGCACTGGAAAAAAAGCACTCTGACTTCAAAGACTATTGAAAACAAAGCGAGGAATCACCTATCTTCAAGCAGAAACATCAGCCACCACCAACTACCCCCAATCACCATGACAAGACACTTATGAGATCCAGGAAAAAGTAAGTATTCCAGCCACTTACACTTTCTGCATACAGAATACTGCAGGACTTGAGTAAACAAATACTCTGCAGACCCTGCCTGAGATAAAAGGGCTCCTGTCTGATTATGCACAGATATACAACATTAAATCAAAGAAAGGCTGCCTACCCATAGCCAGAACCTTCAAGAGATGCCGTTGGTATGTGAACTCGCATTGCAGGCATGTACTGCACTCTCATTTGAGATTGAAGAATTTATTTTCCTTTGAAGTATCCTCCATTGAGCAAGCAGACATGGAACAAGAAGATACGAAGTATTTGTAACTAAGAAGAGTCAATTAGCTTGTGCAACCTAACGGTTAACACCCTTCCTTCCCATTCCTCATTTTAATCTAAAAGCACATTATGGGTGAATTGAAGGAATTATTTCTTCCCATCCCAAATTACATGGCAGAAGGTCTGCGAGCCCTTTGTGCAAACTGACACTGAAACTGCTCTACCAAACGCTACACAAATTGTTAAGATCTAAAGTACTGCACGTTGTCCATGACAATATGGACAGAGCTGCAAGAGGCAACACCTTAGAACAGAGCTAATTCCCCAGTGGCGACAAGAAAAATGCTTGAGCTCTCAGAACATAACTCAGTTCAGGAAAACAGGAAATGATAACTGAACCCTGCCAGAGTAACAGTAAAGAAGTCAGAGCCCCAGTAACAGAGTGACCTTCTTAGCTGATGTTACAATCAGTTGTTAGATCTATTATGGATCTGTAAAAAACCCCAAGCATCTGGAAGGTTGTTCTGAGGACCAACTAGTATCTCAGAAAGAGAAGAAATTGGACTGGAAAAAGAAATAATTGCTCACCAAAGATCTTAAATTCATATCAAGTAATTCATGAGTCAACAACACAATGACAAAAAAAGAAAAATATCTCAGTTCATGCAGTTATTTAATCTACCAGTCCTTCAATTTAGTAGTCGTAACCTTTGTGGAATGCAGCAGTTACTGGTCCAGAAGGAGCTGTGTGAGTACAGAGGGAATCCACAAGCTAGTATTTTCTACCTGCTTCTATGTATTCTCACAGCTACAGCCCAGAATATTCCAACAGCCTAACTAAGGGATAGAAAGAGCTGAATATCAGCTACTGTGACAATTCTACCATCGCAGAGGTGGCAATACTAAACCTTGCTTCAAGAGATCTTGGGGAGGCCATTCATCATTCAAAGAACAGGGCTGATGTTGAAACCATGTCACAGTATTGCTTCAGGAAGGAGGTCTGGCTCCATCAACTCCGAAACCAGAGTGTATCTGCCCCTTAAGCTCAGAACTGAGGCTCCCAAGCACTAGCCCGGGTTAGGTGCAGCACCAGGTGGTGCAGGTTAGTTAAGAAGCACAGGAAGGAGCCAAAACGGTCAGATGAAAAGCTGGCGTCCTTCCACATCCAATTTGTGACAAACGCTGGCACCAAGTGATTACGAAGCGGCTTGTGTTGAGAAGGATGACAAGAAAAAAAGAAAAGCCCAGTTGAACCAGCTAAGATATGCTTTGATTAGGTGTTTGTGGCATAAGAATCTGAGGGAAGCCACTGGGACATCCACTGTGCAGGTGCTGGAGAGGACATTTCCAGAGCTATGAGTGGTGGAGGAGCTGAAATAGTTCCAGCACCAAGAAAGCTGACAGGACACACAACCAGAGGTGATTGTGTCAGGAATAAGGTACGAACTTAGTTCATTTGGCAAGGCTATGCAGGATTTTTAAAACAACATTCATTCAAACACTTTAACCCAGCAGGAAATGGGGACTTTTCCAGGCAACTGGTTTTACAAAAGACTGGACATCTTTCCAGAAAGTATGCTTCAAATCAAACCACTATTAGTGCACAGCTCTTGCAGGCTCAGCCATTTGGTGCTGGTGAGCTAACACTCAGGCAGTCTGATCTGGAGGTGAGTGGCCAGCTGCAGGACCCAGTCTTGCCTACACTGGGAGAAAACAAATCCCTGGTGCAGGGGTGCTTGGAGAGCTCACGCTGCTAGAAGCCAGAAGCACCAGCAGGTCAGGGTGTACAAACCACTTCAAAGCTCCACTGTCCTGTCCCACTCCTCTTTTAAGGAGCTGCTGACAGATAACTGGTTGTCTCCACGTCTTGAGCATGCCAAGTGTCTGCAGGTGAGCTGCATCTACCTTGTGTTTGCCTTGTAAGAAAGGCATCCTGTACCTCCACAGTTTCCATCTGGGGTTCAGAACCACCATCTGCTAGGTCCTATTATGAACTGCATGGACCTCCCATGCCCAAAGAAACACACTGACAGTAAAGCAGGCTCCTTTTCTCCTTAGTATGTACCCCTTTATATGATTCCAATATTAATCTAGTTCATAACAGCAGATATTTAAAAACCTCCTCACTTTTTAAGTCTTGCTTTTGTTTCATATTCATTAAATTGTTGATTAAATTGAATCAGCTCAAAATAAGCCACTGAGACAATCCCTCAGTTTAAGAACAAAACTCAAGTCCTAGACTGGTGAAAGAAATAAAACCTGAAGGTCTTTACCACCCTAGAAAAACAGGAAAGCAAATGTTTCCTTACAAGCTGCTGCCTAATCATTTTGCTATGGTCTTCATAAACAAGTGATATTTTATACTTTTATGAACTCTTATCCCATTATTCTTTCATGGCAAGCACTCAAAATTAACTGTAGGAAAACAGTCACCCTATTAAAGAACAGAGATTTTTTTTTTTTCACTTGCAATACATTGTGTTCTATTTCAAGCCCAGTTTTCCATCTATAAATTAGTCCTAGTTGTAGCAGAACAAAATTCCAGCTTTTATGACAGAAGGCTTTTTTTGATCAATAGAAGTCACCAGCAAAAGCATTTGTGGTTTTTCTCTGGAAAGCATTTGTGGCCACAGACTCAAAGAAGCAAGAAAGGGAGGGGGATTAACTCTTCAGTGAAGGTCAAAAACATAATTTAAAAGCGAACCAAGAAGAGCAGCTGTGTCTGTCAGCACAATCAGGATTACTAGCTGGAGAATTTACCAGCAGTATGAAAACAACGCATACCAGATGTCAAATGTTGCAACTGTGTTGTAACACAGTTTTTTGTAACAGAGTCGTAGGAAAGCAACTCCGGGCATGGCACTGTCATGTTAATACTCATTACCAGACAGATTTCATATTTAGCATTTATTTATTCATTAGACACTATCAGGAAGAAACAATAACATTTTGAGCTTCACAGTGTAAGTCAGAGGCAGGTGTGCACACTGGAGACATTTAACATCCTTTATTCTCAGTTATTCTTTCACTGCAAATACAAGACAACAATTTTAAAGCTAACTAGCAAATACTAGAACATCTCTGGCTGAACTTGCTTTAGTTTCACTCAATTCAATCTTAGTTTTTAACTTCAGTTTGGACTTTTTTTCAACTAAATCGGAAATGAATACTAAGAAAAGAAGTAAAACCACACTCACTTCCATGTATAGCTATAAGGAAAGAACTGTAGCTAGGTTATTCAAAAGTGAAGCAAATACCTCACACCTCTACCAGCACTTCCTTCATCAGCTGCTTGTTTTCCTTCTTGTCTTTCTGGGCCTTCTTGTCTTTTTTTTGGGGGCACATTTTATGTCTTGAAGATGAACTCATCCATCCCAGTGCTTGAAACAGTGTGTTACACCAGCTTTGCAATGCAAAATAGCTGATGTTGATTTTCTTCTTTTTTATTAACTTGGCCACATCCCCCTTTGCATTAATGCCTACAGAAACCATGACTGTCTCTGCTTGTAGCTTCTCCCATGTTCATCCCTTTTCTCCAAACATCTCTCTTAAATGCTCCAGTTGCCACACTACACTACCCTCCTTTTTCTCCCTTCCATGCTCTTTTCCTAAGAATGGATGGCTCATCTACTTGGTTAATTCCTGCTCCTTGATCGTGATGGGACAGAATTTTTTCAGTTTTCATTGTTAAATTCAATTTTAATGCAATATTTCTCTCGTTGAAAATCAATTATAAGGCCCCAAGAAACTGAAGATATGGATGGTAATATTGGAATTATTTATCACAGAGGCTTTTCTAGGAACTTGTTTGAAGTTTGTTTTATATCATCCTTGATGGTGCAATTGCTTTATCTGAAGGAAGACATGCCCACGGAAAAATATGGTACCAGCATAACTGAATCAAGATGAATAAAGTTATTCAAATACAATTACTGTCAGCAGAGGGAACAGACATGTGTTTGTGGCACCTTATCCTGACATGGAACATATGTTAGTATAGGGCTGCTAATGGCTGCAATTAAAAAAAGGAATTAGAAATGCCTAATCAATTGACACATTTAACTGCTTATGCAACCATTACTTCTTCTATTCTTTTAAAGAAAGAAATTTCTTATACATTTCATTATCATTAATTCAAATTCTCCTTAGCTTCTGCACTCATTCTACTGTATTACAGCCTGTTCCTCATGGCTTACCTTAGCTTTGCCATCCTGTGCAGACATGTATCCAACACACATGCTCTCTGTTGTATGGCTCCACAGAAATTNAGAAATTCCACTATAAAGGAAAATGCAAGAAGTTACAAAAAGGCCTCAGTTTAAAATACAAGAAGTAATTTAACCAGACCGGTGTCTTGAGGAACAAATACAGCAAGGATAAAAAACAAAGAACACAAACTACTTACCAGAGCAATTAAATCTCAAAAGAAACAGCTATCTAACAAACAAGATTTTTCTGAGTATTTGCAGTCACACACTGCAGAACTATTACCTGGAATGAGAATGTTACTTCGACGATATGGAGCTTCCAAGATGGGAAATACATCACCTCCAACTGCAGTTAAAAACTGGACCAACTTCTAAAGCAGTGGCCTGATGAGTAAAAGCTGAGAGAACTTGCATTTGCCTGCCTTGAACCCAGACAAAAGCACCCTGCAACAGCAAAAAGCCAGATGGCCTACTATCA
>WAAG01051613.1:5132-22600 GCA_013390105.1 Tichodroma muraria
TAGGTTTTGTTCCCAAGTCTCAGTCCAGAGTACTACTTACTGGATGCTGCATATTTCATGAGGGTCACTCAATACACTGCAACAAATCTGACTTGCAAACTTGGACTGGATTTTATATGGTAAGGAAGGCAGACAGGCAGACAAGACCGGTCTTTTCAAATGCAACATCAGTATATTGGCAAAGATGGTGTTATGATTTCTGAGCCTGAGCATGCTGAAACACATTTTGGAGGCAAGGATTCAATCAGCACATCTTAATCTAAANATCTCTAGTTCACTCCTTTGGAATTTCATCAACTTCTCTCCCAGCAAAAGTCTGGCGTTTCACAGTACTAGACAACAGCCACTTATCTGGGATTTGTGTTAGAATATAAAAAGCAATGACAGTGTTTCCAGTAATAGAAGGGTAATATTTTTGGAAGGGTATTATTGAGAATGAGTCTACCACACCCTGTCACCGACCTTCAGGAAGATCAGCAGACTTGCCAGAAAAAAAGAGCAAAGGATACGAAAGAGCCTTTGTCACACATGCAGGAGGAAATTCCTTCAGAAGCTCAAACTGTCAATGCCAATAGTAAAAACACAGTCATAATATCTTCCAGGGTAAGAGCTCTTTGATCATAACCTTAGAGGGTAGGTCAAGGCTAGCTTCAGGTAACTGAGAAATGAACTAAGAAATGCCTCTGTTCCAAAGCAGCATCCAACTGCCTACATCCTGGTTTCCTCCAGCAGCTGGATGGAAAACATGACTGACACTAAAAACAAAATAAATACATGGAAAGATTCGTGTCATTACACTTCCTAGTGAGACAGAACAATGCTGGGATAGCATCATATTCACACATTTGACTGAAAAAAAGGAGAACAGATCAAAACACAGTTCCTATCACCTACTTCCAGATCACTCTATCTCTCTCTTTAAAAGCAACAAATTATAGTTAAAGGGGGAAAGAGGGGATTTGGCTGCAATAGACTAACTTCACAGGGATGGTCACTATTTATTTTGAAGTGCAAGTTCTGAGATAAAGACAAATGATGCAGAGCCTTGGTAAGCTGCAATGAGGCACACAGTGAAAGGCCAGCTACCACAGCTGACCAGTGAGGTTCCTACCAAAGGCCAGTGCCTTCCAAAGGTTAAGGGCCAGCTCCACAGTCAGCTCCTGGCTAAGGACACTGGAACAGGAAAACCTTTGCACAGCTAAAGACAGCATGATGAGAATAGTGCACTGCTTAGTTGTTGTTAACCACCTCCATTTCAACAGTTGACTACTGAAAGGTTGTTCATTTGCTTGCATTCCTCAAAAGACAACTAAAACTCCAGATCTCCACCTCCTCCAGTCTTTTACACAGCTGACACATGTTTTCAGAAGTAAATGCAAAGTATTTTAAGAGTAATAAGGTTTTTATTCTGGCATGAATTAGTCAATAACCCCAAATTTCTGCAGAAAAATAGAGCGCTTAAAGAAAAGTATGTATTACAAATGGACACTGACTGTTTAGGAAAGTAACCCAGGCTCTATAACCTCTCCCATTTAAGCAGTATACGCTTCCAGTGCAGCCTGATCTCAGACTGCTGTGGCTCTTTGTTGCCCAGAGTTCAAGGGATGGCCAGTGAAGCCCTCAGCAACGAGCCAGGAGACAACAGCGTCTCACTCAGCATTCTCACTGGCAGCAAAAGAGGGAGCTCGCATAGGAAAGAAGTGCTCTGCCAGTGGTTTTCTTTTCCTGCCGTTTCTGATGGGCCACAAGCACAGACATGCACCCAGGCCCTGTTGCAGCCAGCAGACATGACACGAGCCTTCCAAAACACGCACTCCTTCCGTGAGAGGCTTAGCCACCAGATGTAGCTCCACGGTATCCACCAATTTCTCTGTATTTAAACCGGCCCCCCATACACACACCACAATCCAGAGCTCCATCCTCTCTACTTGAACAATTTTTTGAAGAGTGTACTAAGCACTTTGCAAACTCCAGGTTCAAATAAACCCACAAGCACAAAGTGAAACTTTAAATAAAAAGGCCAGTAATGGCATGCTTTTGCAAGAAAGAAAGGCATGCCACAACCTGATCTTGATTTTCTACTCTTGAACTATTGAATTAATTATAACAAATTACAGGGAGCCCCACTACAATTTATAAGCACAATAAACTCCCTTACAACCACCTATAATTTTATCAGAGTTAATCCAAATGCCTGAAGAATTATACAGCACAAAACTTCAACATGCCTTTTAGACTAAAAAAATCAAGGGAAGTCATATTCTCTTGTCTTCTGAACCTTTTCACTTAGAAAAGGCTACGTTTGGTCTCTGCAAATCAGAGTCAATTGGAGTCCAGCAAACTCTGGTAACATCACCATAGAATTCATCTTTATAAAGGCTGGAGTGGGATTGCAGAAGTAAAGCAAAATAAAATCGTATAATGCAAAGAAACCTGCATTTTAGCATTTCTAACTGAAAAAATACCCTGTTCAGTGCAAACATAAACATTACAAAGAAACACTAGAATAAAAAATTTGTGAGCAAAGAGTTCGTTATCCACGTTTTTGAAAAAAGCTATGCATCCATTTGGTTTGGGTTTTAAACACATGCTAAAAGTGTTATTGTTCAGTCTACTGTTCAGCCTAGGCTTGAAAACATGCTATGTGCTCATATCTCCTGAACTGAGCAGAACACTTGCATTTGGCTACAGAGATCCAAAGGTTACAGCTCAGGAAACTCTTTTTTTCTCTTCAGCTTCATGCTCTTTTTTGATCACAAAAAGGAAAAAAAAAAGGTAGGACTGAGTCTGGTAGGTGAATTACAGCAATGCTACATATTGCTTTTCACAACACGGTTGGGTTTTTTTGAGTGAAAACCCACAGTATCTCCCACAGCTGTTGCCTCCACCTTCCTCCAAACACAGTTTTCCCCGTTCCCATAGGGGATCCCAGAGGATCCCAGGGCACTTCCTCCTCACCCTGAACTATGTGTCCCAGAGGCAGGTACTGCTCTGATGCAGGATTTTGGATAATAAACCAGTTCTCCCAGCCAGCACCTGTCCTCTGGTGCCTGACACACAACGTAGGCTCCAACTAAGAGCAGGAGCTACAACCACACACAGGCTCCAGCTACGTACGGGTGCCCACTAAGGTGCCATGGCACGCAGCCTGCATGCCATCGCCCACTTGGTTAGTCACATCCTCACAACAGCAGGTCCCCCCCACACAGGGCAACTCATGCCCCCAGATCTTCAGATGGAATAAACAAAAAAATCCTGAAATGACAGCAGTAAAGATTCATCCTCACAAAGATGCAAAACTGCAAAGATAAGCCCTGGCTATGTATGCTGAACACTACTTAACCCCCTGGGGAAGAAAAGCACAGAAAAAAACCTGTTGGTCTTTCCTGAATTGGAACTAGATTTCGGCAAAAATTACATTAGACCCCAAAAAGTGAGTAAGAGCTTATATTTACTTCCTTTATTCATATATGTTGACTCAGTTCAGAATATGCTGCTCCCTGCCCTGAAAAACAAGGCAGCTAACCTTCAAGCTGTATCTACTGTGGGAAAAGGTGGTTTAAGCTACATATGGAAGCAATATGAGTCAACAGTTTGAAAGTTCTCCTGGTAGCCAGCCAGGTTAATGGCCAAGCAGGTTAGAATATCATGCTAAAAAAATGTGGTGAGTTAACTAGAACAAATGTATGCTCAAGCTCATACTATGCAATACTGAAAATAAATAGACAACCTTTTTTTTTCTTTTTTTAAATGGCGCTTAAGTACAGGTATAACTATTCTTTGGACCCAAAACAAACATGAAGAGTTCTCATTGCTCCATTCTTTTCCCCACACTGTGTCAGTTGTAACAATGATATATAATGTATATATCCCACAAGCCTCATTTCATTTTTCAATATATATTTTAAATATTCTCCTTCCATACAGCTCTAAATTCTGGAATTACTCAAGTCCACCATGTTTTCCTGGCTAAATGTAGTATGTTCTGCTGTGCACTGATGCAAAAGCTGAACTGAGTGAGCACATGTACTAGTGAACAACTGGCATGCATATGTAAGCATCCAGAAGCACATCACAAAATAATTGCTTTGTGGGTGCAGCACAGCATGCAAGTGTATTCAGGTGTTACTTTATTCAAAGTGAACACGTTCAAACTTACAGAAGAATGTGTGCTTAGCCTGAATTTAACAAAACAAACAAAAAAAAAAGCTCCGGTGAGCCTGCAGTGAAACCTTGTTCGTGATTTTATAGAGCTCATTTACAAAACCCTGTCAGTGAAATCCTTATGTAGTACCCCAACCTCACATAATCAATGTCTGAGAAAGCTCTGTTGATTTAGTGCAATTTTACCTGGTGAGGAGTTAAAATCCAGCCCACTGGCTACTGCCTTTTACAGTAATCTGTCCTGGCAATTAGAAAACACTGCTTGAAATGTGACACAATGAAGCTGCTGCCTATCTATAGGTCGTCAGTACAACACCTTATATTCCTGTGAAAAGATTGTTGGAACATCTAAATTAGCATCACTGACAGCAGAAAACAGGAAAACTCAGGTTGCTTGCATCTCCCAGAGACCTCAGTGACCCTAGTGTTTCCAAAGGAATAATTGAAAGCAGTCATCCCACACCTCAGTAAATCATGCAACAAAACCACGGCCCAGGAAGTTGTAACATCCCAGTGAATGCAACCCTGCAAAAGTGAACGCAGCTCTGATAACGACGGGATGTTGCCAGGGAAATATGTGAATCAGTGCCCTGTTGGGTGGGTAAAATAGATCCATTTCATGAAATGAATAATTATTCTTTGTAAAAGCTTCAAAAACAGCTGAAGATATCAAGTGCAAAAGCAGCTGCCAAAGATAAAACAGTGAACCAGTAAACATCTCACTGCACAGGAATCTGCCATCTTCCGACACTGAGATTTCTGCCAAATTCTTGTTGAGATTCTCAGCTGCATAAGGGCCTCCACACAAATGCTTCTTTTAAACACATTTGGAGACTTCAGGGTTGTACTGACATCTAATTGCAGATCCTTTAGTACTATACCCTGCCAGCAAGGCAAAAAAAATTAAAGGTATTCAGATCACCGAAAAAGGTAAGTTTAGAACTAAGTTTTCATGATCTGTGTCTCAGTTATAAGAGAAGGGAAAAACTTTGCTCCAGCCCGCAGTATAAACTTCAACATTGAATAAATTTAATTGAAAACTGGCAGTGCCACCATAACCAAGATTTCCACTGCCTATTGAATTCTCAAAATTTAAAAAGCTGATAGAAATCCCAATCAAAACCCACACATCTGTTTGCTCACACGCTGCTGCTGCTAGTGGCTTAACCCTCTTCCTGACACTGTAGAAAAATTTCAGACATCTATTTGGGAGTTCTAAATAGAAGACCAATGATCCACAATTCCGATTTCAAAACACAAAGTAGGAAAGAGAGAATGAATCACCTGCAGAAAGTGATGTACAAGAGAGGAATCCTGAATCACACTGCGGAAATGCCCATTTGTTCTCACTGGTTACACAGGAAGTCTAGAGCAACCTTCACTCCTTAAGGCTTTATCAGGATTAGCAGCATGACTGAGGCAGGATCGGCATGTGTCACTGCTAGGGGATGTACTACTTTGAGTACATCCCCTAGCAATCTGCACTCCCCGAGGAGAAACTTCTAAGTCCCTGTTATGCATCATACGGGAAACCAACAGGAGAGTACCAGCCCCAGCCTAGGTAATGCAGTCATCTGTCCAAACCAGTGCCTTAAACTACCCTGGGAGACAAGTCCGAAGCACAGGCCGACGTGTGAGGCGCACCAGAGCACCCACCCCGTGCACAGCGCTCCTCAAGGAGTGGGAAACCTCCCTCTGCAGTGACACACACTGCTGCTACACCTGGAGGGGGAAAAAAGGGTAGCCAAGCAGTTTGCAACAGTCTAAAGGACAAGGACAGCGAGCACCTCTGTTCCTAGAGGAGGAATTTTCCTTCTCATCTTCATTTGAGGAGATGCAAAAACGCTGAAAAGCACTTCCGTGACTCGAGCAGCTAAGGATGACAAGTGTTTTTCCTTTTTCCACTTTCTTTATCCTTTCTCCTTTAAACCAAAACACTGAAGCTATCATATTTTTTCCTAAATCTCTCTATTTGCTTTTAGTTGCATCTGTCTGGTTTAAGGAGACAACAACACACTAAGAACGTTCAGGGAGCAAAATCTATCAAAACTGATTCTATTGAGAATCATTCCAGCAGCAGGGACCTTTTCATTACATTTACAGAAACCTCCCAATTTGTGGATGGGAACTCTCTGTCCTTCATGGTGATGGCAGCATGCTCCCACCAGTCAGGAAATATAGACTTGAATTTCCAGTCTACAGAATATTATTTCTATTTAGAAATAAAACTACTATGAAACAAAGTCCGTTCTTTGTTTCTCTGCATTTTGTATCTCTGCCTCCTGTCTTAGGCCTGACACAGTCCTCAAGAGTAACTACCTAGGTGAAGGTTTCCTGTAGAGTTTACAAGTGTAAGTAGCTCTAGCAAGGCCATGTTGTTAAATACAACTTTCGACACATCCTCCAGCTGTGTAAGCAGAAGCTCACCATCCATACACCCATCCTCTCGCCTTAAGACACTGCAGTTCAAAGAAAGCAGGACACAATTCTCCACTTCATTCCAAAAAGTAGGTTAAGTCGCGGTTTTCATGAGGTTCTACTGCCAATTACAGCAAGATTTAAAATCACCTTTCAGCATTATTTAAGATAACTGGCTACTAACACAAAACAAGAAAAAGGGACATGTTCGGATCATACCAGTAGACCTTCAATAGATTTTCCATAAATACACACACACACACGGAACAGGTACTGCTAGCAGTACAGCTACAGATATGCAACCGTGTGTCTGTGTGGCACTGGGAAATCTAACAGGAGAAAGCCAAGGAGCAAGAAAAGCTGGATTTAAACAGAAGATAACTCCAGGTTATCACAGTGATCCACCTAACACAAGTGCTTATCACCAAGCAGTGGTGAGGACAGCTTCCTCAGAGGCTGAGAAACAAAAAGGAGTCAGTGTGACTCATCCAAACACAGCTCCATACACAAAGCAAGCTCTTCACTGATGAAAGTAGAAGCCCAGATTTCTAGCCTCAGCACCATTTCAGCTGCCAGATATCACAAAATAAATATATAGGCCACTCAAATTGTTTTTTTTTCCCATGAAGGAAGGCAGAAGAACTTTATTCCTGCAACAGAAGCTGGTTAGAACTTCAAAGCAAGTTTCAAAACGTTTAATGTATTTCCTTTTCTTTAAGGATTATAAAATGTCTCAAGTACTAGGTTCAGTCTCATAGACCCTCAGCTCTTCTTTCTGGAATTAAGGTTCAGTCCTGGCAGTCTATGTAATCAAGACACATTTTTAACACAGTGGTTTGCAGCCATGTCCTAACCATAAACAGTCACTTCCTCTGGTGACCAGGAATAGGACATGAGGAAATGGGGTGAAGCTGCCTTAGGCAAAGCACTTACACTGGGATTGTAAAACAGGGACAAACAGGGCCTGTTATGATAAGACAAGGGGCAATGTTTTTAAATTAAACGAGCGTAGATTTAGTCTAGACATAATGAAGAAATTATTTACAGTGAGACTGGTGAAGCCCTGGAAGAGGCTGCCCAGAGAAGTGATGGCTGCCCCGAGAAGTGATGGCTGCCCCATCCCTGGAAACGTTTAAGATCAGGTTGGATGGAGCTCTGGGCACCCTCACCTAGTCCCTACTCATTGAAGGTGGGTTGGACTAGATGTGACCTCTAAAGGTCACTTCCAACACAAACTATTCTATGATTCTTCTGTGATTCCAAGTTCAGATTGGATATGAGGAAAAGATTCTTCACCTACAGGGTGGTCAATCACTAGAACAGGCTCTCCAGGGAAGTGACTACAGTACCAGCCTGACAGTGTTCAAACAGCATCTGAATGATGCTTTAAATCGTATGATTTAGTTTTAGGTAGTCCTGCCAGGAGCAGGGAGTTGGGTTCAATGATTGTTATGGGCCCATTCCAACTTGAGAGATTCTGTGATTCAGTGAATCCTTTTCTGTCCTACTGCACATATCCACATTTTCTATCCATCTGGCTCCTTATGCACTTTTGAAATTGGATGCATGATTAACGTACTGTCATCTTTGAAGTTTCACAGGCCACACATCAACCCCCTCAAAGCCATACTATTATTGAAGAATGATATTTCTTTGTTTGGTAAAGCTAGGTATTCTTTTTCCTTCTGGTTTTTGAAAGCTATAAATTATTTGGAACCATACCTTTCATGCCCTTCTTTACTTGCCCTTGACTAATCTAGTCTGAGTTTTGTTCTGAAAACGGAAAAAAAATCCCAGACTGAGATTCATATCATTACCTCATTCCAAGTTCTTCAAGGTTTAGGGAAAACCCTAACATAAAAAAAATCACAAGCATGGCCAATAAAATTGCTACGTTGTACCCAGCTGCAGAATTGTGTTTTAAAATTCTGATTAATTTACGGCTGTTGACCATGGTAAAAGCCATCCACATTGCTTATCCAACATACAGGTTCAGCCAGTGTCTCCAACAGCACACGCGCCCAGGTGGACAAGAAAAGAGATCCAAAGTCCTTTTTCCCAAGTGCAAACGCCTGCACTACCATAACTGCATGGAAGGATTCAACCTGGACTATCTAAGACCAGAGTGGAAGCTCCCTCACCTTGTGTAAATGATGTATCATTACTGTACAAGAGCAGAACCTCAGAATGCAACCTTTGCTTCCATTTAAAATGGCCCAATAAAAAAGGCTAGGCTACTCCAAAGGTATCTACTAAAATTGAATGTAGAAATAGCTCCCATCAGGAAAGCAATATGTTAGTGCATGTGACTAAGCCCCAGAGCATAAAATTAGTATTATTTCCTTATGATCAGATATAAATGTGAATCTGCCCAATGCCAAGACATTCTTGTTGCAACATTTCTAACCATCACAGCCACTGCCTTCAAAACACAGTAAAGCAAGAATGCAGGCTGAAAGTATCCTACACTGTATTTATAGTTATGCAACACTATTTTTTAGAGTTGCTACATTTGTACTGCCCAACCACACACATGAAAACACATTCACTTTCTGGTCTAAAAGCACAGTATAATGTAATAGATTAGATCTAAGCATCAACAGTTTCTTAAAATATCTGGCACAAAGAGCTCAGCTTTCAATAACCAGCACAGAGAGAACAAGCTCCCCATTCACTGAAGAAAGTCAGCTGGGAGAAGGGTTTGCCCTCCTCAGCAAATATTTTATAAACAGCGAAATAATGTTGAATCCTAGGTCTGCCTTGAAGGAGTTCTTACTTTTAAGTCAAAGTTTAAACATCCACTAAAGTACACATCCAAAAAGAACCAACTGAAAAATATTACTGAAAAGTGAAGCAACACATACACTGCAATAATATGAATACAACAAGACCCAGGCAAATACTGCACATTATTTGTTGTTGCTGTCCTCTAAATACAACATGAAAGCTAATTAAGTATCAGGGCGTTTACAGCTAGGCAGGTAGAAGCCTAATGTGTGTGTTTTATGCTGCAGTAGCCACTAATATTAAAAAAAGTCTAATAATTAAAACAAAACAATAAAACCATCAAAGGAGCACCAAAACGCAAATATCCCAGACTGTGCAAGCCTGAGTGGCCACCCAGGGCTCTTAGGACTCATCCAGCTTGCATGCAGTTCCAGAGCTGCTCCCTTGGCCTGGAACATGAGCCCAAATTCCTGCAGCTAGATGGAAGGGAAAAGGGGAAAAAAAAGAAATAAAGAAAAAAAGGAAAAGGCTGACATTTCCAAGTTACTTCACGACCCACCCACAATCTTGTCCAACAGAAGAGAGCTGGGATCCCTGAGGACTCAGGACCCCTGGCTCCACTTAGCAATGAATCCCAGAGCTTGCCTTCCTCCCAGCTTCGGGAGATGGGGTGCACTTCCAGTCGTAAGATGATCAACTTGAGGACCGTGTGCAGGACTGGGGCCTGTATGGTCATGCAGGCTGTCAACAGCCATCTAAACCCAAGGGAATTCTGTTCCAGCAAAAATTCATTTGCCTCACGTCAATTTGTAAAATTTCAGCTCCAGAGTTCCTACTGCTTCCTCTGAGAGATCTCACCACAATACCCCACAAACACTATCATAAATAAGACATTTATATTAGTATTTGTCCCAAATCTTCTTTTGGTGCTTTTCAATATTCAGCACATACCTACAGCACCCTCTATTAGTTCTTCTAGTTAAACAGGAAAGAAACAGTACCACCACATATAGGGCAGTTGGCACTCCATGCCTTTTCAGTGTTCTTTCACACCATTCCTCTGTAAAAATTTACCCAGTAATTTGACTCCCCAAATCATTTAGCTGAGAACAAAAGTTTTGACAGGATTCATGGGATTATGTTATCTTCCATTTCTAAGGTCTGCCATCCTTACACAATACCCTGTCCTTTTCTGTTCGTTTGATAAAGCTTCCATGTATAGCAGCAACTGGTTTAATTCATGTGAGTCATTTAACATTTCATTCCATTGATCCAAGGCTCTCTATAAAATAGAAATATGATATATATATACATATAAAATATATATATATAATGACAAAGTTGGAAATACTTTAGAAGAAGAAAGTAAGTACCTATACTGGTTTATGCTACGCAAGGGTCCAGCTCAATTTAAGAAATAAAGGGAACTGACAAACTTTTTAACTGGAAACAGTTAAAAACACAGGACTCTCTTGACCATTATTATCATATTTATGTTGGAGAGAACACTGTGGCTTCTTAGTGAAGAGGAGGTGCATCATTTTTCCAGCTGGGTAAGCCACACAGCTGTTTCTGGTGCCAAGAGGGAGGGCTGTGTGACAGGGCCTTTCCCGTGTGGTGTGAGTAGGGCTGATCAGCACGAGCACCGTACACCGTAGCCATGACACTTCCCAGAAAAGCAGGCAGTGAGTGCAATCATTTTTCTGGAAACTACATAGCCTGCCTCCAGATAAGATCTTTCCAAAACAGCAGGCATGCTCCACACTGTAAACATGAACCGACCAAGGCTCTCAGGAGGAGACAAACTCGGACAAGGCAGTGAGACTTCTGCTGCCTGAAAACTAAACTTTTTTCCACTCTGTTACACACCAGTAGCACTGAAGGGTTAAATTCCAACTTAAATCTCCAGGTGTAAGAGACCAAACTCCGGACTTGTTTGGTTTTAAACACTCCACCTTCCCATTTGCCATGTATCACTCAGTTCTCTCTCATTTACCAATCCACTCAACTAAAACACGCATCTCTCTTCTTCTCCTATCCTGTATGCTATTTTTCTGTACTTTCACAGAAAATTTGTTAAGTGTCAGTACATTTTCAAGAACCAATGGCATTAAAAAAAATCCTGTAAGTCTATCTGTGGTGTAGTAACAAGCACAGCCACACAATCGGTCACAGTCCTTGCTTCAGGCAAGCACAGTCCAGGATGTCTGGAACAAATCTGATTGCACACATTGTGCTGTTTTTTCCAGCACAGTGTGATATTCAAAATAATTATTTTGGACAGTGAAGCCAAACCAACTACCATGAGCTCAAAAGTACACGCAGAGACTTCTGCAGCCACAAGCTGCAGGTGTGACCAACCACAAAAGGCAAAGCAGCCTCATGTACTTGTCACATGCAAATGTTACATCCTTAACAGCCAAAAGAGTTCCACTTCACTGAGCTTACCACAAAACCAGGCTGGCACAGAAGGATATGTGATATCCAGCCTTAACACAGAAATTAAAAGCACAGTGTAAGCAGCAGTAACCACCAGAAAAGACAGCAGTGACTAGTAGAAATTTGCAGCTGATTGGACTTGTACTAAAAGCTTCACAGGAGGATGTGAAACTTTAGCCGTTTCAAAAAAAAAAAAAAATAAAAAAAAAAAAAAAACAAAGTACAGCAGACTAAAAGCAAAGATAAGCTCAAGTAGGCAAGACATCTAACAAGGACTTTTGTGAGGGGAAGGCAAAAATCCAGTATTTGTTAAAACAGACTTGTGAAAACATTTTTTCCTGTAAATACGAAGCACTCAAACATTAACTTTTCCCCTCTACTTTATTCTCACACAATTTAAAAATTAACATAATCCTAGCAGTCTGTACCTCTTTACGGTTTAGAACTTCTGCTTAAAAGGTCTTCACCTAACACTTGCAGAAAAACAAAGAAAGGGAAAGGCTGGGAACAGTGGAGAAGAAATATTTCCTTAAAAGACAAACAAAAAAGCAGCAACAAGAAATAGTGAAGAAAATGGTATGGCAGCAAAATATCAGGGAAAATAAATATTCACTTAGTTAAAAGAAGGTAAGTTTGAGGCTCAATTTTCACAGACCATCCAGAAAAGAGGCCTGGGAGCCACAGGCCCTAATTTTCCACCTGCGAACACATTCATTCCCACGCTTCGCAGGTGCAGCCATCCCATTCCAAACAGTGTTTCCTTTCACAGGAAAGCTGTACAGCACGTTCTCCTGGGGAAATGCAGAGCTGACAGCTGAACTTGGGGCAGAAGCCCAATGCAGCACACTGCAGACACTGGAACACATCCCTCCCTACAGTCTCGAGCATGCCAGACCCACCATGCAGAGCACCACGGGGACCCAGCTCCATGGGGCACCCATACTAGGAACTGCTCTCACTTCCCAGGATTATGTCCCAGTCTGCAACAGCTCAAAAGCCACTGGATACTACTGAGTACAGAGCACCTAGTAAGATACTGAAAACTTCTTCCAGGAAAGAAAAAAGAAAACCAGACCAAAGCACACCTTTATTCCTTCACAGGAAGCACAGCAGTACCACGCACTAAGAAAGAGATACTGTGGGGAGCAAAATGTGACTCCAGTTTCCCCTTAGAACTCTGGGAAGGGGAGAAAAGAAAAAGGCCCTGGATTGTCTGATAATCAATTGTACAGAAAGCAGCATCGCACCCACATTTTCAGAAAGCCTCAAGAGTGTGTGGGTTCTCTGTTTTTGGAACAAGAGCACAGTGAAAGCAAGCTTGTTTACTTTAGACACTGTACAAAGACTTTTTTTTCAATAAATGCTTGAAAGGATGCCTCCTCTCTGAGGAGTTAGCAGAAAATAAAAGGCAGATTTATATGTCTAATCTATGCAAATATCTACTCTACAGGGCATTACAAAGACTGCTTTATATCAGACAGTATGCAGATCCCAGGTGCTTTAAATATGCCAAAAGCATGCGCAGCATCTCCATCTGTGATGGCTGCTCACTGAGAACAGCTGGATGACTAAGAAGAGGCTGTCTAAGTAGCCTTCCATGAAAAATGCTTTTTGTTAATGTGCCAATCCCCACACTCCCACCCAAATTACTCCTGCTGTAACTGCCATTGAGTCTGAAGACGAGATTTTCAGTTGTTGTTTTTTTGGTTTGGTTTTTTAATTCTGTTTAGCACAAATTCTTCTAGAAATTTTCAAATTTCTGTTGAAATATAGATTGAAATAATAACATGATGAAAACTCCTACTGACAATTTAAAGAATTATCATGGAGTTTTAATTAATCTGTGAAAATGGAAAACATCTGTGGGACTGGAGACCAGTAGCATGCTATGACCAGTAGCCAGGGAGATGCTGGAGTCACTGAGATCTTGGAAGAGACAGGATTAAGATCAGGGAATATATACAGATGGGAGCCTCAATTCAAGAGAAAAGAAACATAGTAGAAAGGGTAGGGAAATAAGACGTCTAGAGGGTAGGAAATAGCTTTTCTAGGAGAAGGCTTAACGCCAAGAGTATAATGCCATTGTACCAAAAGAAAGGCATAGCAAAAATATTTATGTCATGGCCACTACCAGAAAGAAAAAAACAGGTGGTCTACAACTGGTGTCTGCTTTCTGTATGTTTCCCTGGGACATCCTTGGGAAGCATCTGTCACAGGTCAGGAAACATGACTGCCCTCAGTAGCCTCAGCATTTGCATTCAAAACCACGAACTGAACAAGAGTGACAATGTCTTACCCTGTCCCAGTGATTAACCTCATCCAAAGAGAAAAAAAAACTCTACACCACTAATATTTTCATCTTTAAGCAGGTGTCAGTTTTGTAGCAAAGAAGAAAAGAACTGCAAGCCAGAATCAGATCTGACCTACTAAAACAATTAATGTGCTCCCCAGAATATTCTTCCCCTCATCTTTTCTTGCAGGTGTCAGAGGTTGGCTTCAAATAGCTTCAGAGCTAAATAACCTGCTCTGGCAGTCTTTTTTTCATTTTATTTTACCACAGGCTCTCATATTATCAGAAACACCTCTTACAAATTAACTACAGGCATCCCACAGGAAGACATGGCAGTATTTGTGTTTATAATACAGGTGCCTGCAGCTCTACAGGTCCTAAATAACGAGTTACATGGCCAGCCCAGGTAACCCATTCACCCACTCAGCATCAATCCACAATTTGAAATTATGGGGTCATTTGGGCACAAACTGAAATAGATGGTATGCCTTCTAAACACAAACCTCCCTCTTTATTGCAAGGGTAACTGAACAGATTTCCCAGAGTGTGGAATCTCTCCTCCCATGAATACATTCCATACACAATGGGAAACGGACCTAGAGCAATCTCCTCTAGTTGACCTTGCTCTGAGCAGATAATCTCCAGAGATAACTTCCAACTTCCACCCTTCTGCAACTGCTGCTTGCATTTCACTTCAGTAAATCATCTGACCTTCCCACATTGTGACAACCCTGTGAGGGACAGCACTGGCTTCTCACTACACTGCTATTCCACTCCTCTCCCAGCATGTCAGATGTGGACAGGTTTCCATCGAGTCTGTCCAGCACTCAGACACAGTGCTTGGAGCAGCTTTACTCACCCTTACTTCTGCCCCCACACTTGGCTTGTCAATACAGGAAGTTACCAAAGAAACCAGGAAGAGCTCCTGACCACTACCAACACCTGCAGGCAGTTAAAATCCAGTGGCCTGGAGGCATAAATAGCATTTTCTACTTCCAGCAGTAATGATAAGAAGTAAAGGAATTAAAATTTTATACTGTCCTGTATTTATAAAATACAGGACAGTATTTATAATATATAGAATCCAACATATATATAGGATTCTTCCTGTTGGTCCCAACCACCAAACAACAGCCAAACACAAAATGGTTCATATATTGTTTTGAAAAGATCTTTCATATGATGTTTCAAATAAAATTATTAAGGAACACTACCTCAGAGCCAGTGACCAATACCCTAAGTAATGCCCCTCTCAACCAGCAGATCCTAAAACACTTGCATCATTTTCCCGTTTTGCAATGACATTATGTGAAGCACAGGAGGTTGCAGTCACTGGAAACAGGAAGGAATATTCAATTTGGCGACAAATTTCTCAAAACCAGCTATCAAGTCTATAATCCTACAGATTAGAGGCAGAGTAAACCAGCTCAGGAAACCAACTCCCTAGTTTTTGAATACTTGTGCATTTTGTCAGTGTTTGCTGAAGCATTCTCAGAAGACTTCATCATCTTCAAGGAATATTAATCAACCCAGGAAACCCTGGAGTCTACAATTAAATAAAAGCTTGCTGCTGAGAGATGGGTTTCACTTCCAACTCCAAACACAGCCAGGCAAGCTCAGAGCTGGAGATGTTTCCACTTGGAGAAGGTTACAAAGGTGACAGGTTCGCTGCTGTCAGCACCTCTGCATCTTCAGCCTTTGGTGGTAGCTGTGTTTTGGGGTTGGGTTTGTTTGTGGTGGTTCTGCAGCCTCCCAGAAGGGGACCAAGTGTCTCATCACAAGTCCTGCATTTCAGACAGATTCGTCATTTGTACCTAAATATAAGTCAAATACATAGGCACTGAGTGGGCGAGTCCAGTGCCTATCTCAACATCACATGTAATTATATCATGATCAAGTCTAATCCTACAAGCAGCCAGGATCAAAATAAAAACAAATGTTGAATCAATTTACCAAGAGCCAAAAAAAACCCCATAAGCCCACATCCATCTGTGCATCTAATCAGGTTTTANGCCCACATCCATCTGTGCATCTAATCAGGTTTTAAACTAAGCCTTTCTCTGCCAGTTGTTTCAGAAGAATCCTCCAGGTCCACCATTGCTTCAAACATGAATCTACCTACTGCACAGTTGAAGGTTTGCTGCCATCACACCATCTAAAGTGCAGCAATTCCACTCCATGAAACAAACAAACAAATCTTAACAGGCTATTCTATATCTAAAATCCTCTAGTAAATTGCTGGCTTTGCTACACACCTTTGAAGAAACATAAAAGGCACTTATAAGACTCTGCAGCTTATGCTATCAATCACTTCAGAAAGAAAAACAATTCAGCAGCCACTCCAATTGAGAGTGCTGTGAAGTTCAATTGTCACTGAAATGCTTTGTTATTACCAACCTGGGCAGAATGAGCAAATATACCTCTGCAGGTGAGCTATGAATGAGCAATCAGCACTGCAGGCTGCAGCTTGAAGAAATAATAGCATCCAAGTAGCTACAATGCTTCCTTGCACACAACTAGCCCAGGATTGGGCTGACAAATTGAGCAACACAACATTTCAGACATTCTGTCTGTGCATTAAAATAATTCTGAAGGAAAAGGTGCTGAGGCTTCCCTCTCCCAGGGCGTACAAAGCAGGAACACACAGATACAGACAAGCAGCAGTGTTTGGTCTGTTCTCAGAGATATTGAAGCTTTATGATGCTTTTATCCCACTCTTTGGCAAGAGTTCAGCACACACAGTAGTCAAGGGATGGCTTGACAGCTGCCATTTCAAGACAGAACTTTTTCACATCCTACCAACGCTAACTCTCCAGTTCAGTGTCAAACAAAGATCCTTTAAAATACACAATCTGCAGTATAAAAGATTGCTTCATATCTTGCACACCTACTAGAATTAAGGCCATTCTTACTTCACTGTTTATATATCTTTTCCTAGCTATTGTGACCATGTGGTGAATTCCAGGTTTTCAACAATAGCAGGTTTTTTTCAGTGGCAAGGCTTCTGCCACCCTGAAGCCTTCACCACTTATCCCAGGCTTTACCTTTAGTTGTGCTGATAAAACTTTGCTCAGACTAGATAAATGAAATAATTTTGGTTAAAAAGAAAACAATTCCACCCCTTTTTAGGCAAGGTGGGCTTTTTTCTCCTCACTCTCTTTTTTGTATTATTAAATTTCAATACAGCACAGATGTGCAAAAACCACATAGTGATGTGGTTTACAAAAATAGCCCCTCAAAACAGTTGTATTGTTACAACTGCAGTGCAGGGCTCTGAATAAAAGAGTAATTCCCACTGAAGTTGTTTGCAAAGGTTCGCCCTGATCATAATTAAAGGACTAATGCACTCTTAACAGTTTTAATCTTTTTGTGAAGCATAAGGGAAAATCAAGAGTGGGATGAGCAAAACCTGGGGAAAAAAATGCCAAAG
>WAAG01051620.1:4018-52739 GCA_013390105.1 Tichodroma muraria
GAACTGTTCTTTGAGCCCGTGCCAACAAGGCAGCAGCCTCACGAAGGCCTGACACAGGATAACTGGTCCCCCAGTTGTCCGCTGTGACAGGAAACGTCAGAGGCTCATGCCTTGACATGACTCCAGCTGGATATGGGCATTAAGCCAGAAACTGCTCTGTGGTGGGATGTACTGCCTGCCTCTTTGCCAGGAGCTGAGTATGTCAAAAAAGGTCAGGCCAAGGATGACAAGAGTCAATCTTCAGGTCACCCCAACACAATTTAAAGACAATTAAAAGTTAAAGACAATTTACGTCTTGGAAGCCTGGAAGGGGCAGAGAAGACAAAACACAAAAAAAGTGGGCAAGACATGGGAAAAATTAAGCAGACGGGTCTGCCACAGAGTGAAGTCTGTCCTGTGGACAGGAAATGTCTCTTTGGGATAGTTTTAAAAGTTTCATTTTCTGCCTGTGTTCTAGAGGCCAGAGGCAAGAGCCTGACTATTTTTAAAGATAAGTTTGACGCACTATGAAGGACCTTGTGTGACATGATAGGATGTTGCAGTCAGGAAATGGACACCCTGACCCAGGAGAGGCATTCCAGCACTGCGCTCCTGAGCTCGGGTTCTGGCTGCCTGCAGGATTCACTCTCTTTCTCAGGAGGAGACAGGAAAAGAAATGAAAAAAACCCAAAAGCCAAACCTTTAACTTTACTCAAACAAAAATAATTCAGAGGGAAACAGGAAACTCCGTGAAACAAACTCAGATGAGCAAAAAAATATCTAAGGGGGTGTGTATGTCAGATGTCCTCTTTAAGTGAGTAGTAGTGCTATTCCTGGGATCTGGGGTTTGACATCAGGCCAGCAGTAGTAGCTGGGCACTAATGGCCTATGACTAGCTGGGTTGATGTGAAAGCACAAGCCCATGCAAGGTATTCCCTAAGTCTGTGCCTCCAATTAGGCTGTGAGAACATGTTGCCAGGGTTAGCACATACTAGTATGTAATCTGATGCAAGCCCCAAAAGCTGGAGGTATTGATCCTGAATGTTAAACAAAAACACTGGAAACTAATACCCCAAAGATCTGGTCTTCTATATCTGACCATAAAACTTGAGAAGCTGAAGAGTGGTTAAAGAGACAACGTACCTGTTGGAAGTATAGGTCTCATCCTTGGCTAGAAGACTTGACTGCTTTCCCCAGCCTGTGGACCACAGCTTCGGAGTTCTTGCCTCATCACAGAAACAGCAAATGCACATTCAGGCAAAGGGACACTACCAAACAGAAGCCACCAAGAAAGCTGGGACAGTTTCTCACCTGGACAATTACGGTGTCCAGTGTTTTGCTAGGAGGTGGAGTGACACAGGCCTCTGCCCTGCAGGGAGGAAGACACCGTATGGGAGATTCCCACTTGGTGTTCCTTTTAGCTCCGCTCCATCAGGTTCTATTCTGTCTCCATCTTCCCTTCTTCTCTGGTCCACTGTCACCTCTCATCCTGACACAGAAGAAAAGGCTTCAAGGTGGAAGCTGCATTATAGAATTTACAAAAGAAAATGCTCAGAAGCAAGAGACATCTTTGTCACAACTGTATTAAAAATTAAATGGTGCCACATTGTGTTCCCAGACTCCAGAACTGAATCCCCCACTCTTAAATTGTAGCACGTTCCCTGTCACTTTTTGACCCAGACCAAGGAGGGGTCCTACCAAACATTGCCTTTAAACAGTCTGTGATTTAACCCAGGCCAGGAACAACTCTTTATAAGGAATTTGCAGACAGCCACCCTCTTCTGGAGGAAAATGAGGTTTAATGTAAGTAAATGCAGACCTTTCCATTCCATTTGGTTTCGGTGTCAGAATAAGATCCTACATTTAGTTTTCTAGTACAGCTGTAGCCTACAGTATTCTTCAAGGAGCAGGGTAGAAAAGGCTATAAGGTTTGGAAATATCTCTCATTCAACCTGCCTGTAGTGTGAAACAACATCATCCTTCACATCTCCATGACAAAGGGAGCTGTGGCTGCTTCCTTCATCTCTGTCTCTGTTTATTAAATGGCTCATTGGCAAACTCATGGGAATAAACTACAACAGGCATGAAACTCACACTCACCTTTTTGGAAGGTACAGCAGAGAAGCAGCAGCACATTTTTATGTCTAGGGCTCTGGAGTAGCAAAAAATTTATGTTAGTAGGGAGGATGAAAGGAAGACTGCTCAAAAAGAAATGAGGTGTGAGGGCAGGTCACACAGGGCTATGTTGCTGACTGTAACCACGAGCCAAGGATCTCATGCCAATTTACATTGCCCTGCTGATGCTATTCAAAAGGCTGAAATGTGCCTGCAAGTCAAGGTACAAACTTTCAGCTCCATTCATCTTTTGCATCAGAAGTACTTGGGGCACAACAGCAGTAAATTAGTGGCAGCTCTCCCACTGAGATAATTCAGAGGATCTTTTCCTGCCCAGCAGGGTCTGATTTTTCATGTAGATTCCATATTGTGATTAACATGGAGGCATTTTCTCATTTAACAGGAGGAAAAAAACCAAACCAAAATAATCTAAAATATTCAACAAATAGGGCTTTTTGGGGGAAAACTTGCTTCGTTTTTTCTTCTCTTCTCAGTGAACTGTTAAATTAAATGAAAAAACTGTGCCAGCAATGGGCAATGATACAAAGAGATTGATTGATCCACCCTATTTCACCCTCACGTACCTTTTGGGGTACATGTACCTTCTGAGTGAGGCTTGTCAATCACCCTGGTACTTGATATTGTCCCTACCTCCCACACCACTGATTAGTGTCACTCATGGAATGAGCAGAGAGGGCGCGGAGGCAGATTCTGCCAGCAGCAAGAAGCTTACTTCAAATCAAACTTGCGAAATGCAGCCTAAGATTCATGCCATGTAGGTGGAGGGAGGAGGAGAGGAAAACATCTTTTCCATGAAGGACTCGTGGCTTCATGGCTGCTTTTATTTCCTCTAAAAAAGAAACTGTCTAGTTGAAGGAGGATAAGAGAGAAGGTAGGCTGGTTTATAAGACCACTGTGTGGTGCCTTGGTAGTAAAACAGCAAAGGGTGAAGGGGTGAGGGACATACCAGGAAACTGCACTAATTGTGGAGGGTCTCTGTGAAAGCAGGTCATCCATATCCATCTACCAGAGACAGCTAGATTGCTTTTATGGAATTATTTCCACATGGCAGGAACCCAAGGGACTCTGCAGTATGGTAGAGAGGTAGGGAAGGAAGAAGGAGAGGAGTGGGAGGCTGGTTTTCATGTCTGCATGTTGACAGCCAACATCTTGGAAGCTCGATGGAGAAGTTTAAATGTTGGCCTAAGAAGAGGTGACATGCGGTAGCTAGAAATGGTGTGGAGCTGCAAAGAGCTGAACTGGAATCTCTCCAAAGCCTGAGCATGCCTGGGAATTGGAGCTGTGTTCACATCCTGTGAAGGGTTAATTTGGATGTTACGGAGTTGAAAACGGGGTTGGAAAGTCCTAAATTTTATCAGGTCGTGAATGAAGAACAGGAATTATACCTCAGACTGGGGTGTGGCAGGAATGTCTGTTTTGCATAGTGGTTATCCAGTGCATTTGGAGGCAGGACTTGTCTGGAGTGGGACAGAGACTTACCTGTATGGCATGGCTTCCACCTTCTGCAAAACTAGGCTGCTAATATTGCTGAAATAGGCACTGCAGGCTTAGGAATGCTTGCAAAAGGGCCCAGGGGAGCCCTAATACCCCAAAGTCAAACAACAATGAGCCCCCACCACTTCCACTGATGGCAGTGAGGTCTGAGTGGAGGAAGGGAAGAGGGGAGGCTTGGGCTTTTAAAAGAGCCATATCATTGTAGTGCCATGAGCTTTGACATCTGTGGGATGAGGAGCCTGGAGAGGAAAATTTTGATGTGAGAAAGCAAGCCTTAAGGGGAAAGGATGTAAAAGGCAATGGAGGGCTGGGAGAGAGCTCTTAAGGGTAGGGACAGATGCTCCTGCAGTCATTCAGGGGAAAGAGAGTACTTGGAGCAGTAGCTGCTCATCCCAGCATTAGTCTTCAGCCCCCAGTCAAAATCTGTCAGGAGCCCCAGCCAGATGCAGCAGCCCTGGCAGAGGTGAGGGGAGCTGCAGGAGCAGGGCTGCCCTGTGCCTGTCCTGCCTACACCCAGACCCACCTCCTCTGGCCTCTCAAATCCTTGGCTAACCCAGCACATGGACTTCCACCCCCTTCTAGGGGCACTAACAACAACCCACAAAGCCACCAGTACCATTAAAAGGACATTATGTGAATACTTACAATTAGGGATTGCAACACGGCTTGATTCTGCCCCCTCTGACACTGCCAACAAAGCCCTGCTCGGGCAGGAGTCCTTTTCAAGGCATGGATGGGGCTCTCCACATGATGTTCATGCTTTCAGGAACTGATCATTTCACTGCTAAACAAAAGCCATACAGCTGGATTCCATGCACAAATGACTCCATCTAGAAATAGATGTCCAATTAAGGGAAAAGATGCTTCCAAAAATCATTTTGTTTCCTACAGTTTAAAAGCTTTCCTTTTTTTTTCATTTTTAAATTGACTTTTCATGTCAATCAGTTTGGGCTTGGTTTATTTTTAACTGAGTTTGTAAATTCCTACACACTAAGCCCCCAGTACAGAAAGAACAGAATCTGCTATTTATTTTTGTTTTTTAATTGTAGAACACCTATCACATTTTCCACTCCATCTTTTGTCTCAAAGACTTTCATACCATTGTAATTCAATAGACCTAAGGTCTGTTTTCAAGGGAAGCTGCAGAGCTCACAAGATCCAACACCAAGAAGGCCCTGTGAGTTTTTGAGTGCTCTTAAGGACAATCAAGAGAAGTAAAAAGTTTTAAGATGAGGTTAGTGCTATGATCTAGTTATCACCTCTGATGAAGTACATCCAAAAGTCAAACAAATTACCTGTAATGGGGAAAAAAGAATAAGAATTCACAAAACAGATAGTTCTGCCCATCAGAGACAGCCTCATGGAAAATCATTCCTTGGAGTTGGTGAAGAAAGCAGGACTCATGGAGAAAGCAAGGGGAAGCTGCTTAGAGCAGGTTCATGCCAGGCAGGTGTGATTTCTTGGTCTGTTTTGGTGCCACATCTTTCTTCTGTGCTTATCCATCAGGACTCAGGACTACCACTCTCCAGTAAATTCTGGGGTTTGATGGAGAGGAGGGTCCCCATCCTTCCCAGGTGTCCAGGAATCGAAAAGCCTCCTGGAAAAGCATGTTTTGCTAGAGTACTGGGCTGAAGCTGTCCAGCTGGTTTGGCACTGGGTTTCATCAGGATTTCTACCCTCTTGCATTTCATTGTCCCTCACCTGCAAACACCTGAGCCTTCGGTACAGGGCAACCAAAACCTCAGGAGAGGCCAGTGGGGCAGGTGGAG
Organism: Tichodroma muraria; assembly: GCA_013390105.1. Classification (NCBI taxonomy): domain Eukaryota; kingdom Metazoa; phylum Chordata; class Aves; order Passeriformes; family Sittidae; genus Tichodroma; species Tichodroma muraria. The sequence continues at coordinate 9,397 of WAAG01051620.1, forward strand.
GTGCAAGTGGGTGCCAGAGGATGGAAGGAGAGGGGAGATTGAATTCTCCTACTCCACGCTCAGTATGGATTTGAGCCACGCCGTGTGTCAGCGCGCTGACCCTCTCTTGCAGGTGAGGAGAGGGGCTGGGGAGGCGTGTGGAAGCAGCAAAGGGACGAGCCAGCACGTTTTCCCTGCCGGGGGCTGTCCAGAGAGCATCCCTCACACTCCTCCACCACGGCTGGCAGCCGGGATTCCAAAGCTGCTCTGCGCAGCCCCCTCCATCCTCACCCACGGCTCTGCACAGCCTCCCAGGCTGTCTGGGGGAGACGATGGGGAGGGGGTGAAAGAAGCCAAACAAAAAACAAACCAACAAAAAAACAGNAGAGAAGAGAAGAGAAGAGAAGAGAAGAGAAGAGAAGAGAAGAGAAGAGAAGAGAAGAGAAGAGAAGAGAAGAGAAGAGAAGAGAAGAGAAGAGAAGAGAAGAGAAGAGAAGAGAAGAGAAGAGAAGAGAAGAGAAGAGAAGAGAAGAAGAAAAAAAGAAAAGAAAGGAAACGATCACCCGCCCCTCGGCGTGGCGCGAGGCGCCAGGGCGCCCTCTCGCGGCGCTCTCGCGCAGTGACGGCCGCGCTCCGTGCCCGCGCCAGGGCCCCGCCCGTGCCCCGAGCTGGCTCCATGCGGCCCCGGGGTGCCGCCAGAATGCAAATTCCGCGCAAGAAGCAGAATGCTGAGGAACTGGGTTATCTGGAGCGTGGGGGAGTTGTAGCGCCGGGAAAGCGCTCGGCCCCGTTTCAGCGGCGGCCGTGAGCGGCGGGGTGGGAGCGCCCCTGAGACGCGGCTGCCGAGCCCGGGCGCTGCAGCTGGGCGAGCGCGGCCGCTCCTGCCGCAGCCCCTCGGCCGCGAGGCTCTGGATGCTTGTGCGGCTCCCGGCGGCCCAGCCGTCCCACTGGGCCAGGGAGGAATTTCCTGACAAAACGCAGTTCAAACCAGCAAATGTCAGTCAGTTTGTTAAACCTGGCGCTGGTGGCTAAAAGCCTGAGTTCCTTTGCTGCGTACGCCAGGTGGGAAAGTTCTCAGCTGGGAAATTGGATAGCGCTAAGGTCTTCATCTACGGGCAGCTTGCCTTGGCAGAGTTGCAGGAAGGTTTCCATGACCAATCATGGAAATTCTGGTCAAAGGAAGAGGGAAGGCAAAATAAAAGTCTTTGTGAGCAGCTGTCAGGCAGCTACTGTCCTCTGTAGCTCACCTCAGAGTGCTTGGCTCACATTCCGAGAAACAATGATGACCCCAAAGCTCAGGAAAAGAAGATGGTGAAATGAGTTCTCAAGTTTTATTCCAAGCATGGTCCTGAAGTGCGGCAGCAGAACTGAAAGCTCTGGTACCTTCATCTCTGATTTAATTGTTCTTGACCTTCTTAGTCACTGGACTTGATGCAATGAGTCACAGCTGACAGAGTATGAACATTTGTGTTAGAACTTTTCCCAGGGAATGGTTTGATGCTGTTTGGCTTGACTGGAAATGTGGCAATCCAACTCATTATATCTACCAAAACCAGAGAAGTCTGTTGTGACAGTATCAACCACTACATCTTGTGTATAACTAAGTGCTCCTCAGATGACATTAGAAAAATAAATTTTGGATTTTTTTCTTTAAAAAGTAGTAGGGCTCATCTGTGTCATCTGAGGTCATTTTTTCTGCCCCTCCAGTACAACATGGCTAAAAAATTTCCCTCCATAAACTTCAGCTTGAGCTCACAATGAAGCTAATGTCAACTGTGTCATTTGGGGTTATTTTTCTGCAGCTGAATCCAATCTTGTTGCAGTGCTCATCTCCTTTCTCTGTCTGTTTTGTAAGCCAAGCCACCTCCTATCTTGACACCTTCTACTTGCTAGAATCAGTCTTTGAAGTCCTTTGTGTCATGGTGCCTAGTCCTACAGATCGAGCACACTGTCTTTCACAATTACCCACAGGAGTTATGTGAAGAACAAGTAAATCCATTTGAGTGTATTTTGTGTCTGGCCGGTGTTGCTTCTGTACAGTTTAAAGCTGTGTTGAGTATATGAGGCCATGTCATGAAATCATGTCACATCACCTTGTGCAGCAGGGTGGAGCATCTGGAAGCAAATGAGCGAAGTCTGTCCTTGGTTGAAGTGACTGCCCCTTTCTGGAGCCTGTTAAGCCTGCAAGAGAAAGAGCAGGAGTCAACAGCTGCACGTCAGACGGGCTGTGCTTACACCCAGCTTTTCTAGAGGAACTTCAGAAGCTGCACTACGAAACTGGATGTGTTCTTCTGTAACAGTTACGTCAATGCAAAGGTGAACCTCCAGCAGAAGACAGTCAGGTGACTTAAGGAATGATAGCCACGCTCTTATTTTTTTACATTCATGGGGAGTGAAACAGATTAATTTTACCTTATTGAGAAATTATCCCAGTGGAACCCTTACTGGCAACAAATGTTAGCTCAGCAAGGTTGTCTACAGAGCACAGACTATTTATCTTTGGTCACTTGTGCTTTGTCCAAACAGTCATTCCTCCACCAACTATAATAAAGGTAGTGCCTCAAATGGATCAAAAGGTTTTCATTGAGGAGGGATTTTTTTTTTTTTAAATGAATGATGTCCTGTGGAAGGCTGGTTTCTAGAACGAAGCTTTGAAGCCAGTCATCTCAATGTGGAATGACACAGCCCACTACTATGTCTGTAATAAAGAAGCAGGTTGAATGTGAAGATATAAATGTCCTTTCCCCAGTTCAGTTCTCATTTCAGTGTCTAATCAGATCTCCAACATCTGGCTAGATCCTGCTGTGTGAGCAGCTGTTTCACGTCTGGGACATTGGACAGTAACAACTGAATGGAAGAGAGTCTGAACCAGGAATTCCAGCTTTATAGCAATCTTGGTTTGAAAAGAACTTTAGAATTTACTGAAGAGTTGGAAAGAAGAAATCCCTCGTACTTGGGCCAAACAATATCTCCTCCAGTAACGACATGTGACATCATCCCAATGTGACAACATGTGACAAGGTCATGTGTGACCTCCATGTGACAACATCCCAAGGAAATAATGCCAGAAAGAAGAACTAGACAGTGCTAGTTAAAGTGTTTTTTTTTTTTTTTTCCTTTCCCATTTTTCCTTGCTGTTTCCCAGAGGATTTCTTCTTGACCTAGCTGTGCTGTGGTACCAAACATGACTCAAACTGCTACTTGACTAATGTCATCATTTACAGTCTTTCTCTGCAGCCTGGGTGGGCAAATATGCTTCCCATTTCTGTCTCTGTCACAGGCCAAATCCCAATTACTCAGGGAAAAATAACCAATGAACAAACAATGTCATGACAACTAGTTTAGGCTGTGCTGGGGAGTTGCACTAGTTCCTCCATAGAATAGTTTTTTCAGGATACAACAGTATACAGCTTAAGAGTGGAGCAGAACTTGGTATCATTCCTTGCCATTAGTATGTCAACTGCACCACTCAGCTTGCTGTCATCTGCAAAACTGCTGAGGATGCACTTGATCCCACTACCTGTGCCATTACTATTAAATTGTGCTAATACTGAATAGTTCTGGTCCCTGTAGGGACTTTTGAGGGCTTTGTATGGACTTTTGACCGCTCCTGCGAGGGTCAGTACACTCTGCAAGGACACCACTCTGCCTTCTTAGGCATACCTAGTGCATCTTTTGCTCTTTTCTCAGTTTGCTCCGGTCCCACTCCAGTAAGAACAGCCTTACAGGGACCAACTCTTGTTGTAAATATGAGCCTTGGTTTACATAGTAATTTGGACCAAAACATTTCCTATCCAGAATTCTTAACAGCCATCTATGGTATCCTGCCAGGCAGAGAAACCCTGCACTTGGCCAGCTCTGACACCAGTCAGCCAAGTGCTGTGGATGAGAGTTAAATAAAATGGTTCATTAAGAAAAAAGAAACCAAACAAACCAAAGCATCTCAACAGTTTCCCAAATAAAAGTATCTGGCTGGGCCCCTCTGGTTTCCTGCAAGACTTACCCACCTCTGCTGCTTCATAGTTCTTGTTTAAGGATTACTTGCTGAGACGAGAACAGGTTTGCTGCTATTAACAGGGGACCCCAGCTGGCAGTCATAGCACATGGATTTAGCCATGACATCTTTGAGGATGCAAAGCTAGGCCACAAGAAGAGCAGTGTCTCCTCCTTGAATGCCCTGTGAGGGGGAGAAATGAAAGCGAGTGAATATGAAGCAGAGACTGTAAATGGGAGCAAAAGTTCCCCAGGAAACCTAGCACCAAGCCCCAAACCACCAAAGAAGGAGCCAAAGCCCATGTGGCAGGAATTGGGTAACTGTTGCTGAGCAGAATGGAGCCCACCCTTACACAAGCTCATTTTGACTGATTTCCATGGATATCTGCTTCTACTACATCTGCTGTGGGGAATTGCAGTTTGAAGGCTTTAAATAGATCACAGTTATTGCCACAAAAGGCACTAATAAAAGGGGCTGATACTTCAGCTGGTGAATAGATGCAGAGCTGATTTCCAAGTTTGTACTGCATCATAAGCAGAAAGAAATCACTAATCCTAAGCCTGTGGCAAAGAATTTGCTGCATGAATCCAGGTCTTTGAAAGGTCTCACACCCACTGAAATTGATGAGTATTGAGAGGCCGTGTACGTTTGGGGCTCCGGAAGACACAAAACATTTAGTTCTGTGTATTAACTATAGCCTTTGTGCTGTACATGCACACCCACACACACGTGCTCTCATCACAGACTTAACTGTAGGTGAGCACTTCCAACAGGAGGGAAATTAAATGCCCAAAGAAAGGTTATTCTTTAAATTAATTTCTAAGATGCTCTGCCCTCAAGATACAAGTGATGTGTCTCTCCTCTCTCTCAATAGACACGCTCTAGTATGTATTATCTCTTATCTCACCAACACCAGTACTTGAAAGGATGCTGTACTCTGCAGCATTTACTCTGTTTTGGTCTATTTCTAACATTAAGAGGCTCTAACACACTTTTCTCTGTAATTAACCCCTTTACTGAGGGTGATGCAGTGTTGTCCATCTCCAACCTGATCATAGATGGAAAGAAAAAGCATTGCCTCCATTTCTATTTTTTTTCCCTACTGTATGTTGCCAGAAGAATTGGAACTGGAAACTTCCCAGTTATGAGCCACTGTTTGTATGAACAGGGATGTGATTCAGTTAGGAAAGGAAATGTTCCTTGACCATCCTCCATGAAATCTATACATTCCTTCCAGCCAGGCACAGCTTCAAGCTAGCCTCAAAACAGAGCAATAAGGAAAGAGAACCCTCTTTCTCTTGTTGCACTCACACCCTTCCAAAGAGGACTGTGAGTGCAGGTAGATCCAGATGTTACTGTCAATGAAGTGGGAGGAGAGGTTGGAAGCATAGCTCGCAGGAAAAACAACCCCAGGCTCTCTGAACACCGCACAGCAGGCTGTCACATAGCCTGCTGTTCCAAAGCAGATACCTTATGCTTTGCAATATGTCATTCAAAGCTAGGCACAGAAAGATCTTCTCTCTCCATTTTTACTCTCAAAGAGAATCCCCTTGGGAAGGAGTGGTCCCATTAAGACAGTAACAACCTCAAAGGTGTATGAAGGCTTTTAGACAGCCCTGGTTGCAGGAGTAGAAATACTCCAGGCTGAGCCCCTTGCCCAGGACTCCAGCACACCAACAGCCAGCCATGTGTTGAGTGAGGAGGGCTAGCTAGGTACAGTCAGTATAAAAGCCAGCACTGGGTTTTTTGGGGTTTCTTTTAAAGTCTACTCCTTTAGAGCCTAGGCACATGAGTCAGGCAGGGATCCATCACCAAAACTTGGTCTCCTGAAGGCAAGCCCTTTCCAAAATGGAAAAGCACAGCTCATTTTTAAAAGACCAAAGGATTATGAGCTATCTATGTGATAACAGGCATGCACCTGAACCTTGTTCACTAATCACACTATTGGATGGAGGTAGTTGGAACAGCATTTTTTGGAGGCTGGATTAGGCAAAATATGACCGGATCTGCCAAAGTAGGCAGAAGGTCACTTCCGTGGATTATAAACTAAGTTAGGCAAATGAAACCTGGATGGCTTAGATCCACCCAAGATGGTGGCAAAATGTTAGAAATCAAGGAGGGGATTACAGATGAAATTGTAAGCATGTGCATAATTACACAGGAAGATCTGAGGTTCATACACTAGGATTTAGGGACCTCTCTTCTGCTGGTGACATATTTAGATATACATGTCTTTTATTATCTCAGCCGGGGAGTCTTATTTTCTTTGGAAGTGAGAAGATTAGCAATCTCCCAAGTACCACCGTAGTTCATAGTTCATCTCCAGAGAACTTCATTTCAAGTTCAGCCCCAAAGTCTTTAGACTCCTTCACTTTGCATGCAGCATCTGTAATCTGTTGGGGTATTTGCACTGCACCTGCATCGTGACTGCACATCTGTATACAGGATGTCCTTTGACAACTGCTAAAACACAACCACTTCAAAGCAGGAAATGCTCACTGGCAGATGGCAGAACTTCACGTCTTCCTACACAAAAAGATCACAAACATCCACTGCCCTGCAGTCATCAGCCTGACCTGGTGGACAGCTGAATGAAAAAAGCCTGAAAGCAATGTGCTCGTGCCCCTCTGCCTCAGTTTGCCCTCTCTAAAATGGGCTCAATTGCACAGTACTGTAGATTGAAAGCATAGATAGGCCTCTAATAAGGTCTAAGCTAAGAACAGTAGAGAACATAACTCAGACATATTGTAAGAGGGGTGCTGTATCAGTATTTTCTAGACTGAGAGTTTTAAACTGGATGAAACTGAGTTCTTAATTACCATTAGAAATTAGAACAGAGCTTGTCCCAGATGACACTTACAGTCAACAAGTTTCTGATCTAAAACAGATATGGAAGCTACAACTGTGCTCAACTAGAAAAAACATAGTAGGAAATACGTTAAGAATTCTTTTCTAATTTCTCTTCTTGTTATGAACTAGCAATTTGTGACTGTTATAAAGAACTCTGTTTCAGGACAGAGGATTTTGACTGAAAAGGAAAAAAACATCGATGACTTTATGCACTGAGGGATCATTTCTCATCTGTGGAGGGAACATAGCAAAAGACGTAGGGACGCCAGGTTAAACATGGCATGCCAAAATTAGCTGGGGAATTAGCTGAGTTAGCAATACATGCTATTATCAAGGCAAAACCAAAATGTACAAAAAATTTCTCTCTCATGCTTTATGGGCCAACTTTGTGAAAGCATCACATCCATAATCTTAGCACCACGAGAAAGCTCCATCTTTCTTCCCATACGAAAGCACACCAATTAGCAGCTTAAGTTAGGAAAACTCCCTCCATTGCAATTACAGCAGAAGGGTTGTCAGAATGATGCTGTTGCTCTTCAGGAGGCACTAACAGAGTAAACAGCATTGGGAGGGGAGGCGGTTGTGCCTCCATTTCTCACCTGTATTTCATTTTTCTTTCTTCTTTACAAACCCCACAGGTTCATCTGCCCTCAGAGAGGGAGCTGAGGGCTGCAAGTGTGGCATTTGGTGTGCTCTGCCTCCTTTCCCACCATCTCTGGACAGCTTGTCTGAGCATGACTGGTGCAAACCCTTTGCTCAGCCACAGACTCTGCAGGGGCACCATATGGCTGGTTTAGACAAAACTCTGTGGTACTTTTACTCCTTTATACCCAACCAACTCACAGTTAATCCATGGCATCCCTCAAAGGGCACCAGACTATTCATCAGCTGAGTGAAAAAACACAGACTCACTTTGGCACTGTATCTGCTTACTCTCCAGATAACCCCAAAGCTTGCCAAGAGGACAAGCCTGATATCATGCAAGCCCTGAGCAGAGCAATCCCAGAACTTGGTGAGAGTATCAGCTCCAGGAATTTTCCACCCTTTTGGTGAGAGCTTGGATGCTGGAATTTATCTTGAATAAGGAAACATGTTAGGGGAGGACAGAAGATAAAAAAACTTAATAAAAGCACTATTAATTATATATACTAGGAAGTAATGGAAGATCCACAAGCTAAGCGTGGAGATATCAAAAATTAAGTGCTAATAATCCAGAAGGTCTTCCACCCAAATCTATTCTGACACTTGAACATTTGAACCTGCTTTAAGGACAATCTTAAATAAGATGGGGCACCCAGCAGTTGCATTCATACTGAGCTTTCCTCGGAGAAGGGAAATGGGAAACAGGCATAATTTCCTTTAAGCTCTCCTGCAGACATAAGGTGCAGATAAGATACACACAGTATGCATCTCTGCCCACCCCAAATACACATTGCCATGTCCATGCAACTACCAGCTATGCTGGCATGCCCCATGCCAGGGCTTGCCTTGCCTTGCCCAGAGGAGCCCCAGACCTGCCTGTCTGACATGGCTTATCATGGGTGGTCACTACAGGGCTGGAGGGGAAGGTGGAGGCAGCCTGTTCTGTTTATTTCTTTGCAGGGGATGAAAGCCAAACTGGGAAAGGACTTTGGTAAAGTGCAGTCAAGTGACTCTAAAGTACTGCTTTAAAAAGCCACAAGGTCACCTTTGCTGACATTTGGATAAGGATTTTATAGAAGTCACAGGACTGGGAGATGGGCTTGTTGTGCCTATGATCACAGGGGAGGGAGGGATTTATGTTCTGGCTAAGAACGCTGCATTGTTGTGACCCTTTCATGTTCATAAATGCTCATTTATTAGGCTGTTGGATAAAAGAGGCTGATTAGGCTTTTTCTTCTCACTTACTTAGTTCCAGGTGGCTTCCTTGACTCTGTTGGCACAAGTTCGTGAAATTTAATAGCCCTACGACCCGCCAGGACTCCCCAGGTGCCCTATCCTTGCATACCCTGTCTTCTCACTTGGTTAGACCTTAGCTATTTCGAGGCTGTACTTCATTTGAACACAATCTGAGAACTCATATATATCATTCTCTCAGATGAAGAACTGGTGCACCAGAATGCTGGAATCTGAAGGATTTGGACAGATGGGCTTTGCTATGATGTGTGTCTTGAAGCTGGTGCTTGTGTATAGATGTGTGTGTGTGTCTGTGTGTGCACTCAGGCTGAGAAGCAGTACAGACTCTGGTTGTTAAGCTCTGCACAGCCTGGAAAAGCAGCCTTGAGCAAACCTGAGATGAATGAGTCCAGGAGGAAGGAGGACATGCTCTGGTGCCATGCACCTTCTGGAAAAATGTTATGGGCAAGTATGTCTACATCAAAAAAACACCCAGTTCCACTGTTTCTTTTCCTCAGTGGCATTACACACAGGACAGGTTTTGGCCAGGTGGCAGAAATCATAGGGATCACGACAAAAATAATCCTCATCTGAAAGCATGTAGTATAGGTGAACATTTGTCTCCTTATTAAATTAGTATCATATAGGCATTAAATCCTTCAGGTACTGTCTGTGCTTCAATTCCCAGAAACCAGACTTATCTGTTCAGTGACTATTACATGGACTAGAAACATCTCTGCCCTTTCCTCCCATTAGCCCTGCAGGGAGATGAAAATATGAAGAATGTCACAGGCTTCATACTAATGTGCTAAATATTTAACATAATTAGTCATCGGAGCCCTATCCCTTTTTCCCACTGAGGTGACCAAGAGACAGACCACAGGATTAATAGCATGGTCCCCAGCACTTGTTCTGTGATGCCACTTGACGTTGGCAGGTGTATTGGAGTCAACAGGATCAGCAGGCAGAGGGAAAGACAAGGGGGACAGGCAGCACAGCCTGCAGTGTTGTTGCTCCCTGGCTGGGGCTGGCAGCTCATTTGCACAGCATCTGAGAAGCGAGGGCCTGCTCCCCTCATCTGAGATTCTGATGAGTGACTGGTGCCTGACACCGAAGCCCAAGAGATCCCAGGCAGGTCACTGGCTCAGTGCCACGGCGAGTTGTGCCATGCAATGGAAACTGCAGCAGGGAGAGGGGCCGCAAGCCCGACCTGGCTGCAGTCGGTGCGTACGTGCTGGAGCAAAGGGGCTGGCAGCCACACAATCCACATCCCATCGTGTGACTGGGAACGTGTATGTGACACCAGGGAGGGGGGCTGGGGGCAAGTCCCTGGGACCCATCCATCTGATATAAAGCTATTCCTGGAAAAGAAGGAGGAAAATGTCTGGGCTTGTGCTGATAATGGTTTATCTCCACTAAAGGACTTTGCCCCATATATGAACCAGAAAAGCTTTATGTGCTAGCAGCAGAGTGAAAGGGGGATGCTCCAAGAAAGACTCTGAATCAATACAGCATGGAGCTAAAACATCCTTTCCCCACCATCCCCTTTGCTCTAGGACACTTCCCCTGCCCTTAAAGCAGGAGCCATTGCAAGAGTTTTATAGGCTCTGTGGGAATCACACATATCCCTGCAGTTATGTCAGGACTCGGCCAAGGGCATACTCTGTGCCTAGAGCAGCAAAGGTGCAGAGAGGTGGATTTCACCACAAGCACCCCAAAATCACTGAGCCTGCCGGAGTTACCTTCACTGCTATTGGTACTTGAACGTGCTGGCTCATCTCAGCTTCCACATCTTCACTGAGCCACAGGCACAACCAGAAAACCTCTGTCAGGCCCCACATCTGACCAGCAGATTCAAGGATGGTCCCTAGTGCACTGACACAGTGGGGTAAGGCAGGCAGAGAGAAGGTCAGTGTTCCCAATGGACTGACATTTAGTCCCGGTACCTAAGAACCGGTAACTAGGCACAACACACATGCAAACTCTCCCTCCTCCACCACACTGCCCTACATAAAAATATCTAGACAACTCCAGTCCCACTCAGACTGACGGAGGCAGCTGCTATAGCAGAGCTTTTAATACTAAAGCAGAGTCTGTTGTCACTGTCAGGAAATCTTATTGTGTTGGACAAGCAATCCTAGACCTTAATTAAATATATTGCCCTCCCCACAAAACCAGACAGACTAGACTGGAGTCAGACGAAGCACACTGCTTAAGCCAGGGACCACCTGGCTGTAACTTCATCTAGGTGACAGCATATGCCTTTGTGACCTCCTCTGAAAGGTTGAAACACCAAGCAAGCTCCCAGAGGTAAAGTGAGGATTTGTAAACAGCAAGAAATCAGATATGCACTGTTCTGGGAAGGAATTTATTGTTCCTTCTCCTTTCAGAGGCTGAATTCTTTTGGCCTTTGCCCTGACCAAAGACACAGCAGATCATGCTGGTTCAGGATTGATTTTTAAGGGAGCTGGTGGCCCCTTCACTGTCTCCACTGCACACAGTGCAGCAGGGAGTACTCTGAACTAGGTCCTGCTAGTAGGTCCTGTTACTGAGCACCTCATTTTTCTTCCTTGTGCTCGCCCTCACACTGTCTCTGTGAGATAGGGTGCATTACTTTCTCCACCAAAAAGAGCAGCTGTGTCACTTCATGCATTTCCCCTAGCCACAACCCCCTGGTACTGGGATGGGGAGAGGGTGACAGGCAGAGGGAGGCATTTTGCCATTATGTCTGTCCTTTAAGGTCCCCCACTGGACACGAGTGTACATCTGTAAACAGTGTGGCATGCACTGCAGAGGCACCTCAGCAAAAATTCAAAAAGCTGCAAAGACCAGAGTTTGTGTCTTAAGAGCATATGCTGCCATTGCAGCCTTCCATCTGAGCTGATCATCCTTTCTTTCCAATGTCTGGATAGAGCAATGCACCACATTGCTGCTGGCACCCAAGGCTGCTTGTACATGCCACCTCCCCATAAATGAACAAGGGACCTTCCCTCATCACATTCTCCCAGCACAGCAGTGGCCATGGCCTTTAGTCAGGGAGCACTTTCAGCTTCAAGGCACTCAGCTGAAGCTGCTGTCTAGTGCTGTGAGGTCTGGTAATCAGGTCACGTCCCCATGGTGACATCTGAGGTCCCTGAGTCCCTGGCTAAGACAGATGCCACGTGCTGCTCAGGTCATGGACTGGCAGTACAGGTTGCTCTGAAGCCAGATACATATGCAAAACACCTTCCCACTTTCTCCTTCTCCCCTAGTTCTCACTGGGGTGTTTGTACAGCCAGGAACAAACACACGACTCTGGTGCAGGGATTTTTATTTTCTGAGAAACACATACTTCACTTCCCAGTGCAACAGACTTTCAAACGCATAGTGGCGGCTGCTAGAAGCCCACAGATCACAGGGAGTACTGCTCTTTATAGTTTTGCTATAAACCCTCCAGAGCTGGCAGGCACTGGAGACTGACTGGCTGCATTCACCCCCACAAAGCAAGGTAACACTGTGCTGGAAGCTCTCCATAGTAACCTGCTAAGAGTCTCACCTGTGGGAGGAATGGGATGCTTTGTCCCTGCTTCCCATTCTCACATCTCTCATTTGAGTCATTCCTTCACTCATTCACCACATTCAACACTGCCCTTGATCCTCCACATCCCTTCATCTTTGGCCATGCCATTTGCCTCTCAGATGAGACTGAGTTTCAGGGAGAGAGAGAGAAAGGGGATAAGATAGGCTGAAGCTCACAGATAACCCCTAATGTTATTTTTCCTAAGAAAGCAGAATATTTCTTTTGTACACATGAAGCCAGGAAACGACAGTTTATCATGGATATCACTCTGGGTGCCTCTATGCTGCCTGGAGTGACTCTTGGCCTCTCATCAAAGCTTTCCCACACATCAGAGATGGCCAATCGTGAGATGTCCAAAATAGCGCTGGGGAAAGACGCGTGGCCAGGCCCTCCATCGTGGTGCTCCTTTGTGCGTGTGTGCTAACCCTGGAAACCGAACTCCTTGTACTTGCTGGCCATATCATTCCGGAACAGCTCCAGAGCCTTCTTCATTGCAGCCTGGGAATCAGCCCCAAAGTCTGCAGCGTGTTTTTCGGCAATGACCTTGATAATGACTTCAGAAATGAACTGAGAGGAAGGAAAGAGAGAAAGAAAAACTGAAGGGACACTCAAGGTTTATTTTCAGAAAAGACAGACTAAGAAATAGGTTGCAGAACCTGGAAATATCTCCGAGCTAATTCAGTAGGCCTTTCTGCAGCCTCTGGAGAGACAGAGAGGTCTAGTATGCAAGGAGCCTAGGCAGAAGCACTGGGCTCTATTCCTAGCTCTGACGCTGATCTGCTTCATGACCTTGAGTAGACCATGGCCGTTTCCACTTTTTGTCTGCCTCATCCATTAAGACTGCAAATTCATGCCCTGTGTTTGTATAACACTTAATTTTATGGGTCTTGGTCTCCAGTGGATCCTCCAGGGCTTACTCTAAAATTGTACGTCCCCTGTGTCCAGTCACTGACAGTCCTTATGTAATACAGTTTCCCAGGCATGCATAGGCTGCATGGGCTGGTTTATTGTTGTCAAGGGTTGGTCAGACTGTGTGTGATGTTTGGAATGGGAAATCTAAACTTGGATATTCACATACCATTTGCATACCACGAACCCTTTCTGTGCCTCCTCCTGCTTGTATACACAGATCTTGGACTTGAGGGAGAGCCTACTGAAGTCCAACTAGTTATCAGTAAATGAAAGCCCAACTCTCACATAGCTGTCTTGCACACATTCACTACACATCAGACACTGAGACTCTCTGCCCTTTTCCCATACCTCCAGATATTTGACAGGGATTTTGTGCTTGGTTGCGTGGGTCTGAGCCAGGGGCTTCAACTCGGCCTCATGATTACCCTTCGCCTTCAGGATTTTGCCCAGCTGGGTAAGAACAGTAGCTCCGTGTTTCTTCAGATCTTCAGAGCCCTTCATCGCATCAGGGGTCTTCAGGCCTTTGAACTTTTCAAAGCGATCGAGGGTCTCAGGATGGTCCTGAAAGAGTCTGTGGACAAAAGCAGAGGGACTTAGGAGAGGAGAAGCTCCTGACATACCTCCCCTTGAGTATTCAATCTACTTTAATCCCATCCTCTTACCCATTTCCTAAGATGATCACCACTGTCTATTTCCATTCCCTCCGGTCATGACAGAGACACTGCTCTAAACATGTCCAACTAGACCAACAGAGGAAGTGCCTGTATTTTTTCCATATGGTTCTGATAACTTTTTTGCACCCATCCCCTGGATTGTGTCAACGGTTTGAAGACAGAGACAAGAGCCAAGGCTAGTCATGATACTGAGGGGTGAGTTCTTGTATTCATGTGAAGGAAAACCAAAAGCAAACAAAACCACCTGTCTTCATCGATTTACTGTTGCTGGGGAGCCAGCCAATAGACCCCTGCCTCACACACAAACTCTCTTATCAGCCCATGATTTGTTGGCCAGGAAATGAGAACTCTACAAGCTTCTCATAGAAAAACAAACAAACAAAACAAAAAAAGGAGCAGCCCCCAGCCACAGGTCCCTTATATCTGGAGGTTGTATGTTCTTGAACGTCATCTGGATGGGAGAGTTTACTGTGCCCCCAAACCCTATGATTGCAGACAAGGAGGAATTTGGTTCCTGACCTTTTTTCCCCACCCTCTTTCCCTTGCTTCTCTCCTCCCTCAGAAACTCCTTGGAGGAGACCTGGGTTGGCAGGGGAGCATAAAGTCACAGGGTGACATCTCTTTATTTAATGCCATGCTCTACTCTGTGATACTTGTAAGAAAAACGGTATTACTTTTCCATTTGGAACTGCTTTTACTAGCATGTGGCAAATTCAGAGCCAAAGTAGCCACCTCAGAGATGAATGGGTGAGGATGGCTCAGGTTCCTGCTACCCCTCCAGCATGCCTGCTCTGGACCACAAGAGGGAAAAGCCATCACATTTCCACCCACTTCATTCCCACCCTGTTCCCTTCCCTTCAAATGGCAGCTGATGTGGGACACGATAAAACAGGTAAGTAAAACATCCCTCTGCTTTGGCTCATCTTTGAAAAATGTTTTTCAAAACTTTGCAGTAGATGTGCCTGGAGGTGTGGGCTCCTTGCCTTGGCCATGCTTAGAAAATCCCCCAAGCAGGTGCCAGATCCCCACTACTCTCCTCAGTGTCTGTACCCTTCCAGCACATTTGGGTGTGCACAGTCTGAGAGGAGAGCTGAAGAGAATCTTCTCAAAGTCTGCATCCTCTCTGGTCTTAAGGGACAAGCCAGACTCCAGCGTCCACCTAATGTCCTTTCCCACTTTGCAGTATCTGGGGTGTTCACCTCTCCGAGTGCCAGGATCACAAGGACAACATGGAGGATGGGGTTCTCTCAGTCAGAGACTTCACGAGCACCTCTGACACCAGAATAATGGAGAAGGGAGGTAAGGGGAAGGATGTGCCTAATTTCATATTCAGACCTCAAATTCATCATGAGGTAGTGGACAAGTATTATCACACAGATTTCTGGCCATAAAGCAGGATGGGCAGGGCTCTGCCAGGTGAGACTAAGGTGGGGAGAGGGAAACACTCAGGTACTTTGCAGTTAATTTTTCTGAAATAAATTCCAAGAAAATTGCCACAGAGGTGATGCTCCTCTCCTCTCCTGTCATTCCTTCTCTGCCTCCCCACATCCTTTCTGCAGAACATCTGAAGCCCCACGACACACACTTCACTCCAGCATTTCTCACTGTAGTGCTTGGGAAATGAGGATCCAAAGCAGAGCTTGGCCACCAGAGGCAGAGAGACAAAGCACAGCCTTGTGTTAAAAGCAGCACTGGTCTGCTCCTGCACCCATAGGGAGATGGAGAGAAAGAAGCACTGCCACTTTACACAGCGAGTAAGTTTTAACCCAGAAACTAGCAATGGAAAACCCACCATCCTACAAGAAAGAAAACACCTTGTTGAAATAAACACTGGCAAGCATGTGTCTCATCAAAAGCTCTCAGCTTTACTCTTAGAACTGAAGTTCCTTGCCTACCTCATTAAAATTTCATGGCCATGGCCAGCGAGGTCGGACTCCACCTTTCCCCAGACAGTCAGGACTTGCTGCCACTCCTGGTCACTGAGCCCCATGGTTCACCAAAGACAGGTCCCGAGAGCTTCCTGCAGCCGTTTGCCTTTCCCCAAAGGGTAGCTGGAGACCTCACCCGTGGGATTTATAGCCCCTGCCCACAAACCTACACCTGTCAATCATCAGCTGGACTTCTTGCTCTCTTTCAGGCTTGTCTAACCTAATCAGCCAGCCTGTTTTTTCCTAGGAAGCTATTTTGGGTCAGGTACTATTGTGGGTGCCACTGATGGCATCATTTCTGCTTTTCGTATTGGACTGGCACATGTCCCACTCTAGACAGAAAGGGCACTGCCAGAATGCTGTGCCAGGAGCCTGTCCCAGGTTCCCAAGGACCCAGAGACAGTGTCGAGCTTTATGGCAGGAGATTCCTGAAGAGCACAGTCATCTGCAAGGCCACCCTGCCTCCCTCTCCCCTGGCCCTGTCAAGGGCAGGGAGGAGAAAAGGCTGGGACAGCCAGTAGCATTGAGTCCATCACTCCAAAGGCCTTTTGTTTCCCATAATGATCTCACCATCCTTTTCTCCTGGAGTAACACACCACTTGTGACATACCCTTAAGGGATAACCATATTCAAAGCATCCCAGTCATTTCCCCACCTGCTGCAGGAGGAATGAGGGGATAAAAGCTGTATGGGAGCCAGTTCCCCCACACTCCTGCTGCCTGCTCTTCTGGTAAACATCTAGGATTAGCTGATGGCTGAGTCTGGATATTGGAGCCAAGAGATGTACAACTTAGCCAGAAAGGTAATTTGCAGCAGATCAGAGACACGAGGACATAGCAAAGCTTCATTCAACACCCACCCAGACAGCAGTTCTGGTCTCTGGCTACTTCTGTCAAGCCAAACAAATTTCAGTCTTGGAAGGAAAAGCCACTGAGCTGACAAACCATGTGGATATGCTTTGGGAGTGCTCCCAGACTTTCTCCTACCTCCCTGTTAGGACTGGTAATGGCCTGGCACCCAGTGGGGTGATGGCCCCTTCTAGGGGTGACTGCAGTCAGAGCACAGCCTGATAACAAAGCCCAGCCAGTACTGCTGTCTCGAACCATGCACCTGCCTCTGGATGTTTCCAAGGAGAAAGCAGGCAAGAAATGTCAACCATAGGCTGAAGACACCTGCCTTGGAATTCAGGAGAAGAGAATTCAACCCCACAGTCTCTACCACAGTGCTGCAGGACCTGAGCTGCATCAGTGCCTCTGCACTCTTCCGGTCCCTACAGGTTCCCTGCTCCAGCCCTGCAAGGGGAGAGAAATGCCCACATATGACAGTAATTGGACAGCACAGGTGATGGAGGCACAGAGCCTCACATCCCTTAGAAACACAGAGGCTTAAAGGGAATGCTGTGGGTAAGAAGGGTGGCAAAAGCCCAATGGAGGTGTCAGCTGGCAGCCAAGCCTTGAGGTAAGGATATTTTAACCATTACATGTTGCAAGCCTCTGTCAGACAAGTCAGCTTGAGACTGAAATCCTCCCCTTCTATCTCCTCTATGCATGAGTTTGCTATGCATCCAAAAATCGACATCCAACACTTCAAGATTTCATTCTGATTTACCTGTGCAAACACCAGGTCACTACCAATTACCCAAACGAAGCTAAACTGATGGAATAGAGGTTCCTACCCTCCAACTCATTCCTCGTGCAGTTCTCCACTGCACAGGGCTGGGACAGGGGAGATCACATATCTGCAACCTCACTGCCTACGTCCTCACAGCAGTAATGAAGCATTCCTTCCAGGCCTGGGCAGGATCCTGAACACAGACCTCACCGGTTTACACACCCTTCAGACACAACAGAAACGTGCTCCCCGTGCATGACAGGCTGCTGCTTATGCACCGAGCTCTGTATATTCCCCAAGCTGGAACTACGCAGTTGCTGTAATATCTCCATTTGAAACTGGTCGACTCTTCGCTCTCTGTAGCTTTCCCCCAGGGCTGTGAAGCCAAAAGTCCTGGTATGGACATTAGTGTTAAATGGTCAGAAGACTTAAAATGAGTATGAGATTCCATATTGCTTTTTTCTGCAAGAAAAGTTGTAATGAAATGAAATCATAAGCTCTTCTCCCTAGAGCTTAAGTAAACAGTCTACAGAAATACTGTAAGTTTTATAGTGCACCAGACCACCCCTCAACCCCACAGCCATGAAAATGACATAACATTTTAGTATCTACAGGCCTCTCGTCTTCCCCTTGGGGCAAAATCTATCACTTGCAAAATCATCTGGATAAACACAAACCGCAGCGAGCCTGCATATTGCCTGCCTCGTTTAAAATGCACCAGGGGAGCGAATAGCCTGTTTCAAGCAGCTCTGCCCACACCGGAGCCGTGCTGGCACAGTGGCTGCGTCTCTGCGCCCGCACCTGAAGCACTCTCGCTGAACCAGCCGAGATGGACCGTGGATGCTTTGGGCCAGGCTCCGGGGCGCATCGCTGGCGCAGCGCGGCCGCTTCCGCCGCACCGCAAAGGCGCTCGGACGGACGCGCTCGAGCAGCCGCTGCCCGAGCAGGGTGGGCTGCCCTGGGTGAGCCCGGGGCGCTTCCCCGCCCGGCCGCTCCGTGGCCCCGCATCCCCGGCGCTGCCCGNTCCCCTCCTTTCGGACATTTGTCGCTTAGGACAGTGACCCCAGGGCAGGCAGGGCTGCAGCGTTGGGTGCAGAGCTTTTGTAAGGGGCTCATTCCCAGTGCGGGATGTAGAGACATCGTTATCCCTCGGTCGCTTGGGATGCTGTGCCTTCCCCCCCTTATCGCCCAGCCTTGACATTGCCGAGGGCTGGAGCGGTGGGATGGGGACAGAGGCAGATCCCATGGGACAGCAGTAGAGCCACGGCTGAGACTCAGGGTACTGCCGCGAGGACAAACACTGTTCTAGCGACTTTATGGGGATTGTTTCTACCCAAAAATGCTGCCTAAAGGTGCTTAGGGAAGGTCCCCCCACCTAATGGCAGGCGGCAGGTGAAGAGCCATCTCTGGCAAAACAGTGGGTGCAATCCCACCTCTGCATTGCTCCACCCTCCACAGCTGGCAAACCTTTCTACAGGTATTTATTAATTAATTTAGACCATGCCACAAGTCCATGGACAGAAAAGCCTCTTGTCCTCCCCGTTGATGAAGGATGAAAGAAGTTCTATGACTTGCTTGAGCCCACAGACACACCAGTAAAAGAGCAGGGATTGGCCCTTGGGTCTAGTTTCAGAATCACCAGCTTTTTGGGGGTTATTACTGTGGGGCTCAGCCACCCAGGTAGAGCTGGAAGACACAGGAGCGCACACCAGCCACGGGGATGGATTAGATCCAAGTTTGTTTGGCCATATTAAATTTTTTTCCCACAGTATCACTGTTGCGAAGAGAGAAATCCAACCCCGGGTTGGAAAGTACATGTTGGAGAGCTCAGCAGTCCCCTGCACTGCCTTGGTGGTTAAGAGAACTAATTTCTAGCTCTGTTTCCTCTGCAGCCAGACTGGCTGCAGGTAGGGAAATGGGCACCCAAGAGAGAGGTGCTGGCAGAAATCACAGATTTCTTTTTCATTTGAAGTAAGTTTGGGAAATAAACTTTCCAGAAAGAAAGAGACAGAGACGGTCCAAAATCCAGTCCTTCCTCAAGGAAGAACCCAAACCATCTTGTGTGCTTACACAGCAAAATGTCTCAGAGGAACAAACAGATATTTTGATCAAATAATTTTTTTCTTTTCAATGAGCTTTTTTTCCCCACAACACAGTTTTTTAAAAGCCCTGAGAGCAGCCAAGGGTCCCATGGCTGGGAGCAGTGATGACAGCAGCCCGAGCTCTGCTGAGAGCCTGGGCTGTATAAAGCGTGACGTGACGTAAGTAATACACACTGCTGTGGTCAGGGGGAGGCTGGCACTCCGAAAAAGCCAGGAATATTATATAACAACAACTTACATAATTACCTCTTGCATAATGCCAGGGAAAAGGCCCTCCGTAACGCAGCTGTGGTTTCTATGGCATTTTGCTGAAATACGGCTCTTCTAAGAGATTCATTTGTGCTTTGCTTCAGGAGCCTGCAGCTCAGTCCCTGCAGACAGACAGGTGAGACTCCTGCACTCACAGCAGCTTTAGCTGGAGAGGTGAGGGATACAGTAATGGGATCTTATAGCACAGCAAGAGCATTGGCTTTTGGGCAGCCCTGCCGTTGAGTTCAGTACTCTAAGCAGAGGACCGTCACGTAAGAGCACCATCTGAAACTGTGAGTGTTGTGTAGCCTCCACTGCTTGTAGGAAATGGAGTCTAACTGAGGATGGCAGTGGCCAAATCCCTTCCAGGCTCACTCCTCTCTTCCCCTTGTTCTCAGACACTATTCTTAGCAATGCCTCCAGACAGGGCTCCTGCACACTGATGGATTTCAGCAGCTGAGAGGTGACCCGACCTGCTTGCTTAAAAGGAAGTGGAAGGACTAGGAGCAGATTTCAGCATCAGGACAAGATCTGGGCTGTGAGTTTGCAGAGCTGTGCTATGTACTTACCAGTATCTCGGCACGGATTGTCTCAGGGATCATGCCCTGTGCTGTAAAGTCAGGTGCTCACAGCTTT
Organism: Tichodroma muraria; assembly: GCA_013390105.1. Taxonomy (NCBI): domain Eukaryota; kingdom Metazoa; phylum Chordata; class Aves; order Passeriformes; family Sittidae; genus Tichodroma; species Tichodroma muraria. Next base: position 29,766 of record WAAG01051620.1, read on the forward strand.
GGTGCTCACAGGATCCAGCCTTTGGTGACTGTCAGACATAACGCAGGCTCGACCCCCAGCTCCTGTGCAATTACTGAAGCAGCTCACAATGCGTGTTACTCTTCACAGCACCCTGAAAAAAACATTTATCTCAGCTAAACAAGACACTTCTTGCAGACCAGTGCTTGCATTGTAGGAGAACGTGCGGGAAAGCAGAAGGGCAATCCAGGACAAGAATATTTAGACTACGATACAGAAATTGAGGCTGTCTCTGAGGCTGCAGCAGCTCTCTCTGGGGATGCTAACCTTCTCTGAAGGACTGGGAATGCAGAGCACAAAAGGACTGAGGATTTTGTGTGGGAAATTGTGAGTGCAGTTTAAGAAAGGAAGAGTATGATTAGAGAACAACAGGCAGATTTTAAAGCCTCGCCCACCTAGGAGCAAAAGGGGAAAATTATTTTTTGGAGACAAGAACATGGGTTATGCCAGTGTGACCCTGGAGATCTCCAGGAGTCGGTGCTGTGGCGTGCAGCAGTCTCTTCAGGTGGATTAGACTTCGTAACACCATACTGGCACTTAAGGATTTGTGTGCTACCGTTTGAAACACTAAAGCAAGAGAGGAATTCCTCTCTCGTCCCTCATCATCAAGAAAATATTGTAACTAGAGCCTGCTGAAGGACAACTGAGAAAGGCAGGGCCACAAAAACACATACGGGCAAGAAAGGTCAAGCAATCAGCCTGCATTCGGTATTGGGTGTCTGCCTGCCACCCTGAGCTCTGCAGCTCAGAACTACCCACAGGAAGCTGCAACAGAGACATTTACAACTTGGCTGAGGCTGGGATTTAGTGATCAGGTCAGATGAAATCCAGGCAGCTGGAAGGGGTGGCTGCTCCCCACTCCGTGCCTTATGCCAGAGAATGTCCTAATTCTCCTCTTCCCAGTGCCTTGGGCATATGGGTGATGCCTTGCAAGGTTCCTGGGTGCTGCTGGAGAGGTGCTCATGTGCCTGCAAAGGCAGCAGCAACTGCAACGTGGCCAAGACTGGAGCGAGAGCAGCCTCAGCAGTGACAGAGCTGAGCCACTGTGCAAACAAGTGCCCTGTTGAATCATGAGTTAAAGGGTTAAAGATTCAAAAGCATAGTGAGAGGGATAGAAGCAACATATTAAGAGTTTAGCAAGGGAATGAAAGGCAAGACGAAGTGATTTATTAATAGCAAATCAAGCTAGTTAAAAGTTAGTTAGAGCTAAGAGGATATATAATTTACTTGACTTGGTTGCATTTGCAGAAGCGAGATAAGAAAAATATCATATTGTGGAGATGAAGAAACCGTGGCTGCAGCTGGGCTCAAAGCTGGCCAGGGGGTTTGGGCTGAGCCCAAGGGACAAGATGCCCTGCCAACAAGAGGGAGATAGAAGCTGCCATGATGAAGAGGACCACTGACCCATTTCAAACCCCACCGACACGTTTCAAGAAGAGAACTGTGCAGGCGTAGTCAAACTTTAAACTCATTTTAATACAAAGCGGGGATAGGCAGGGTCGGGTAATGAATATGTATAGGCGTGTTGGGTAACTTCATGAATATGTACGGATTTTGGAAATAAATAGAGAACCGAGGCTTTGTGAATTCGGCACATGCCTTCAGGACATTAGTCCCTGTGCCCCAGTGCTGCAATAAATATACCAACTTTCCTAACTGTAATTAGCTGGAGAGTCTTTGTCCATACTGCATTTTTGCATCACTGTGTGTGGCCCTCCCTTCCTTGAGACCCACCAACAGCCATGCTCAGAGTTTGAAGGGAGCCAGCAACAATAAATAATTCCTCCTGTCTAAGCTGCTCCTTGAGGAAGAGGAGGCACTGGGCCTCAGCACAGTGCAGAGCTTAGCTGTGGGCTCTCAGCCTCCCAAAAAAAGAGCGGGAGAGCCCATCAGTATGTGGAAAAATTGGGTGATATGGCTGCAAATTTCCTTCTCAGCCAACTGGGCAGGCAATGGCCCTCAAGCTACCAGCACTTAATATGAGGCTGTGCATGTTTTTAAATTGGATTTGGAGGCAATGACAGCAGATCCTCCCCTACCCCATGATGCCTGTGCAGTTCTTTACGAGGGCTTCAAATGAGCTGGATTAATGAATTGGTCTGAGTTTGAAGTAACTGTGTTTATCTTTTGGAGGGTGTATTTTGAAGCCAGATAAGTTCTGTGGTCTGGTTTGTCACACAGCTGGACTGACGCATGCTGGCGGGGGGGGGACTGGGATGCAGAGCTACTTACGCAGGCATCCTTTGTGGAAGAAACACCCATGGAGCCATCCTCCAAAACCCCAGGCAGCACTGTCTAACCAGTGGAACAGCACATACAGATTAGGGTTTCCCTTTGCCTGAATTTCATGGGGTGAAAACAGAGAAAAAAGACACGTTTTAATTCCCTTTGCCTGCAAAGCAGTCTCTCATCCACAAAGCATGGAGGTTCTGCAAGATAAAAGCCCGTGGGTAAGCCAAGATCTACCCCTCATTTTTATTGATGTTTACACTTGCCTTTTAATGAGTTCCAGCAGGTTCTCGCTTCCAGCTGCAGTTGGCCCTTTTCAAAGTTCAAGGTCTCATTTTGCATTATCGTTCCAACGCCAAGTGCACCCTTAGGGAGGAGAGGAACAACCAGGATTTGTCTTCTGAGAAGCAGCACCAATTTAAGTAGCCCCTAATTCAGTAGTGCTTTCTGTGCTCTACTGGTCTTACTGGGAACTCCTGCAGGAAAACTGATCGCTCTGAAAAAAATACTTGGCAAAATAATCACCATTTTCTTCAAGCAGATCAGCACTGGGCAACAGTGAGCCCCCCTAAACATAGCACCTGTGGCCTGGCTGCCTGAACAGAACATTTACCACTCAGTTGGGGTGGGGTCTCTCTTCCTCATCCCTGTTGTTTCCTTTGCTGTGCTTGCAAACAGATCTTTTGCCCTGTTCACTTCAGGGGCCTGCTGGCAAGACAGCCACAGTGGTGGGGCTTGCTGCTGGCTGCAAGATACTGGCACAAAAAATACAAATACTGGAAGATTTCATCTCTGCTGAGAATCCTGGTCCAGTGGTTCCTTAGGTAATGGAACAAGTGTAACACAGCATCCCTGCCAAATGCTCAGCCTCGCCAGCCCTTCCAGCTCTTTGGGGTCTGGGGTTTCATATACACATGTCCCAGGCTGGGCACCTCTGCAAAGCTCACCTGTAAGCATCTCACATACACAAGATTCATGGACAACTAGCTCATCTAGCCTCTTCCCCCAACAACACTAGTGGCAGGTGCCCAGTAAATGTAAGAAGCAGGAACAGCTCTATTCCATCACAGCAAATTGAGGGTAAAGGACTTCCCAAGGTTATATTTGCATGCTTGCATTTAACAGCCATAGGCAGAATTCTTCATGAGTTCATAACTTTTGTTAATCCTCTTATACATGCTCCCCAAAATATACTTCAGACATGGTTGCAGCCTTACGAGGTCAAACTGCTTAAAACAACCTGCTTACTTGGTGACTTTGCAGAAGATCACCCAATGTACAAAGACAAAAATCCGATAATCACTTTCCAACCATTCACAAACAGCTTTAAGGTGTGCTCATTCTGAAAAAAAACCAAACCGACAATAAAAATGAAGCCCCATTACCCTCAAAGATCTCTGCACATGCAGGGCTCCCATCTCTGGTGCCTTTTTAATTGCGAGTTCCCCAAACACCACAGTTTTATTTTTTGATCTTCCTCCTCCTGCTAAGTGCTCCAGTGTTGGTGGCGCAGCTGGTCGGATCCAGCTGGTCTGTGGCAGCATCTGTCTGGAAATTGCTTATCTTAGCCTGCGGTCCTTTTATTTCCTTCCCCATCAGCTGCAGCAGAGATTTCACTCCACGTGGTGAATTTCACTCTGCTCTAAATGAATTCATGCTCCTTCTCCATGTTTCAGTGCTAATTTTGCGACTCGTCTATGAGTTTACAGCAAGGGCCAAATTACACTGGATTTGTTATCTTCCTGAGCAAAAGGCCAGCAATTATCTGCTGCTCTTGTAGGCCTGCAGCTCGTGGACCTGAGGTACACTGGCCCTCACAGGAAGACATACAGGGCCTCACCTACATATTGGGGCAGAGAGGGTCCAAATCATAAACAAAAAACAGACAAGGACACACCGGGACCACAAAAGTCAGGAAAAGAAATGGGACTGCAGATAGACCAGACAAAACAGGCAGACCTTTTGTGTCAAAAGATGTGTAATACAAATACCTCATTCAGAGCACAGTCTGGGCTGAGAGAGAATTTTTGGGGCAGGGGTGGAGTTCAGATGGAAATTCAGGTGGGAACATGGTAAATTTTGACTTGTTTGTTTTTTTAAAAAAACTGAAAAGACTGACGAGCAAAGTGAGAGGAAAGCAGGAAAGTGAAATCCTGGCCAGTCTGACCTGGAAGGAGTGAGTGTGGGAAGTCATTGATTCCATATCTGCTGCCCCCTTTTCATGGGTCCTGCTTTCAGGTGTTTCATTTTGCAGACAGAGTTGTGCCTCTCACCTGGTGGGTGATAAGCACAATGCCAGGGCACTCCAGGTGCTGATTCTGCAGCTCAGGCCATCCTCTTGGCCTAATTCACATGGGTATTTAATAAATGAACCATCTCACTGGGATGAAGCCAACAGAAGTCCAGGGCTGCTGGCAGAACCAGCAGCTACCAGTCTACACAAAGCAGAGGGAAATGCCCACAAGAGGGAGAGGTGGTGCCAGTCTCCACAGTGATTCTGTACAAACGGCACTTCCCTGCCTGGCAACTCTAAGAGCCATTCCCCTTGCTCCACTTCTTTCAACAGAAATGTTTCCCTCTCCTGGAGATTCCCTTTTCCATTGTATTTCTCCTCCTCCTCTTTCTCCACATGACTGGTATTTCATCTTCTTCGTGCGGGGTAATACCAAAGGCCCCACCACGTGGGTGCCACACGTGGTGCCATCGGAAAGGCACCGTGACTGAGGTGGTTTCTCTGCTCTCACTGCTGCCCTGCTCCCCTTTCCTCCCACTCACATTGTACTGTGCTGGGAGGGCACCCCTGCACCAGCCTCAGCACAGGCTGACCCCCCCTTGTCCGGCTCATCACACGGAGGTGGCACCCCTGACCTCTGCCCTCCATGGGCACACGTGGAAAATACCATTTCTGCTGGGCTCTGCTCAGCCTCAACACTCCAAGCCTAAAACAGGCTCCACTGGGGTACGGGATTTTCAACTCGTTTTCCATAAACAGTTGATGGCTACCAGCAACAGGATCCTAGAAGTCTCTGAGCTTCTGCAGGGCAAAGCTTAATGTGAGGAAGTACCAGAAAACACTGGTGATGTGGGAATAGTCACTCTGCAAGCCTCCACGGCTGGAAGTGCTCCATGGTGCTGGAGCAGCCTGAGCACCAATAGGGCTTTTCTTGTGGGATCATCCCACCAGCTCCGCAAACAGCATCCCTATGCTCCCAAGTCCAGAAACTTTCAAGAAACATGTTGATTTTGGCTGGTGATTTAGCAGGAACTGTAACACAGCTCATTGCATTCCTGGGGCAGTTGCCTGACCTGAAACCTCAGAGAAATACTTTCAGAGGAGATCCACATGAACCACATCACCAAAATTACCACAAGACCCCCAAGCGTGGCATGTCTTGGCCACCATTAGCCTCCAGCTGCCAGAACAAAGCAGGGTAACTGGTTCCCTCTGTGGAGAGGGATTTTTTGCTTGAGGGAAGAAGTCATGAACACTTCCTCTGAAGCACGTCATGCCTGCTGGTATTAACATGTCAGGCATCGCACACAAAGCTGCCCTGGAAAGCAGCATTGACATGAAAGTACAGGAGCCCCTAAGCCTGGTCAGAAGCCAAGGAGCTCACCACAGTGGTGAGCATGGTCCATATCCCAGCTAGGGGTGCTGGGCAGGAGTAATACAGCCTTAATCTCCTTTAAGAGCCTTTATCTCTTAAAGGAGATTTATCTCACAGGAGACAAAGGAGATTTATCACAGGATCTGCCTTGCAGGACATCCACACTGTTGTGCAAGAAGGTGCACATTGACAGGGAGGAAGGAAATGCAAAAAGGAAAGACAGATGCCCTCAAGATGATCCAAGGGATTAAGCACCTCCCCTATGAGGAAAGGCTGAGAACAGGGTTTGGTCAGCCTGGAACAGAGAAGGCCTAGGGTGACCTAATTGCATCCTTCCAGTACCTGAAGGGAGCCTACATGAAAGATGAGGAGAAATTTTTTGCAAGGGCTTGTAGTGACATGGGGGGAATAGATTCAAACTGAAAGAGTAGGTTTAGATTAGATATTAGGAAGAAATTCCTTACTGTGAAGCAGTGAGGGTCTGGAACAGATTGCTCAGAGAACTTGTGGATACCACATCCCTGGAAGTGTTCAAGGCCAGGATGGATCAAGATCTGAGTAACCTGGTCTAGTGGAAGGTGTCTCTGCCCATGGCAGGGAAGCTGGAACTAGATGATCTTTAGGGTCCCTTCCAACCCAAACCATTCCATGACTGTAATTCTAAACCAGCTTTATTGTAAATAGAAAATTTAATCACTCACTTCCAAATTATAGCTGTAGGACTGTAGGACGAGCTCATGCACCCAGTTAACCTTTTAGAGCAGCTTATGATGATCCAGCATGTGCAGAAACGCACGGTGTGAAGAACCAGCACCTCATCCCAGCTCCTGCAGTGGATCAGAGCATCTCGTTCAGCACTCCCTGCGCGGAGAGCGATGCCTGAGCAGACACAATAGCACAGCACTGCAAGCAGTGGCTCAGAAAATACGACTGAGTACTGCAAGCAGCACGTTTTCACTTGGCTTTAGGCATGCTGACAGGAGACAACAGCCAAAAGGCATCAGAGGTGAGAAGGTGAAGCAGAAAGAGAAGGGCCGCCCCTTGGCAGGGGTGAGGCAGTGAGGTTATTTACACAACAGCCAGTGGGTATGTGTCTTATTTACACAGGATAAGAAGAATGAGAGTTATCTTATGTTGAGTGAGATCATTTAATAGTACACAATTACTTCATACAGATTTAGCTAGAAGTAATTAAAAGTAAAGTTGTGCTCTGTGGCACAGTTCCCCTGCCACTGAATTCAGGTCCAGTGGGAAGCTCACACTTGCAGCCACTCACAAAATCAAATCCCTAAACTTCAGATATTTCCCCTAGCGGCCTAACTGTTGTGTCCTTTGAAGTTATACTTTAGATTTAAATTTCAATCTTTATCCTCCTTTCTTACCTTTTTTCTCTCTAGTTTGAAATCCAGAGGCAGCTTCCATCTGCTGGTCTGAGTGTCCTGGTGCAGGGGAACAGGATCCCATGCTCCTCCAGCTGGGCAGCCTGAGGTAGCCAGGAGGCAGCTGTGTCACTGGCCAGTGTCTTGCTGCCTGCCCTCACGCAGGAGTTCAGAAGTAGATTACGGATAGGAAGGCCAACTGCCTTGGGAGTGGAGCTTGGAAATGTTGTTTTCATCTGAAAGCAAAATCAAACCATGTAGACCCCTGATGCAACACCATGCCAGGGTGTCAGGAGGCTTTTGGCTTGCCAGGAACCTAAAAGAAATATTTTCAGCCTGAGGTTGACATAAATATTTTCTTTCTTTTTTCTTCCCTCTGAACTCACAGGTGAACCAGAAGCCACGGGTTTGGGCATCTTGGAAATAAATTTACAACATCAGCAAATGCTTTTTGAGTGCCCCAGTGAAGTAAGAAACTTGCTTCTTCCTTTCTGTCTTCTCCCATGTGTGACTGCATGAGCCCTCTGTGTCTGCAGGAGCATGACTTTTACTACTCTGGCAGCAGGAAAACATGAAACCACATTTGCCTCAGTTCTCCTTCATTTCTCATCCCTGCACAGCTCACACGGGGTGTGCCCTGGACTGGGGGGGCTGTGTCAGAGACGCCTCCAGCACTGCCACACCACAACTGCATTGCACCCGCACTGGGAGGACCCAGAGAGCATCCTGGGGGCAGGGCATGGATGGCCCCAGGGACGAGAGCCCAGCCAGGGACACCATCGAGGAGCGCCATCAGGTGGGGACAGCACGGGCTGAAGACTTTTCCCTCACCTCCACACACACAGCTGCAATATAGCCAGCACGTCCTGGCACAGAAACCAATAGAGCAGATTTTCACAGTGATGGAGACAGGGGAAAAGAGAAACAGAGGGACACTTTGTGAAGGCTGAACACCCACACCAGCTTTGCAGAAGTGTTTTGCTTTCCACCTGCCTATTCCCACCCACTTAGGCAACTTAATACTGACTTTTCATTCATACTTTTTGGTTAAAATAGCATTTGAAACAAAACTATCTAATTACAGAGTAAATATTTAGCTTGAAATGAGCAAACAGATATTCAGAGCCATTTTCTGACATGACAGATGATCTGAAAGGAGCTGCGCTGCAGGCATTGTGTGCCGATCAAACCCAATTTAAAAATACAAGGCATAGAAGCAAAAATAGACATGACCCTAAGCACAAACATCCCCACACAGGCAAATGTCTCCTGTAAAATGCCACGCGTGATTCCATGGCAGCTGAACCTGGCGGCACTGGAACAGCATCTCCCACCTCTGAGGGTGCTGCCATGGTAAACCCGTGTGAACAGCACTGAAGCAACACACAGACATTGCTCTGGCAGGGCTTGTCCAGCTGCTCCAGTTTTGGGACCTCAGCTTAGGTCCATACATTTCCTGAAGACCTAAGGGAAATTCCTGTCCCCTTATGCACATGACCTAACTTCCAGCACTTGGTATGCTGGGTGGAACCTAAATGACTCTTGCTACCTTTGCCATACTTAAATTACTATGACATTCAGCTGACAGGTGGGAGCCAGGTAAGTGGGAAAAGTAACTTTTTCATCCCTAGTTGCTGAGGAGCTCATATCCAAGCATTCAGACCCCAAACATGCTGACGAGCAGAGAGATGCAGGAAGAGCTGAACCTGCTTAGCATCTCCAGCTCCAGGCCCATAGAGCATGCTTGGAGATCAACCTTTTCCCAAAGCTTTGGCTCAAACCCTCGTGCTCCTGAAGCAGCCCTAAGCTTGCAGCAGAAATGGACAGAGACATGAGTCCAACTTTGGTGAGAAGGATTGGGAAACAGGAGCTCTAGAGCCACACACCACCCACACAATAGAAAAATCACTTCTGAATGGCCAGAGCCTGTGCTGGGTCCCTACAGGAATGAAGGGATATGACCAGATGTGGGTATGGCTCCACACAGGAAATGCAGCTACAGGCAGGACCTGGTGCAGCCTAGAGAGGAGAGGTATGAGAGACCTCACTACCCACTCTTCACATGTAGGAAACCAGCAGGGCATTTATGGGATTAGATGCAGAAGGAAAATCCTCAAGGCAGTAGCTCTGGGACAGGAAAACGTGTGAGGAAATCACACAGTATCCCTGAGTCACTGTGCCCACATCCTGGGGAATGCATTAGCTAAGGAAGGCAGGGTCTCCACCAGGTCATCCTGGTGTCTAATGACCCAGATATTTTGAAATCAGAAACAAGCAGCTGCAGCGATGGCAGTGAAAACACGGACATCACGTGCCTCCTGGCAGAATTGCTCTCTAGTGCACAAACACTAATGAAGACAACTTCAAGCGTGAGGTGTTAGTCTGGTTCTTCAAACTGAGGGCTGAGCAGAAGACACCAAGTGGTCTTGTGGGCAGAAGGAAGTGATGCCCCTGCCCAGAGGACACAGCCCATCAGTCCTTCCACACCAGTCTCCTGCCTCTTCCCCTGGGCTGCCACTAAGGCAAACAGCCATCCCTGCTATCCTGTGCCTGAGGTTTGGGATGAAACTTCACAGGACCCCTTCCTCCTGTTCCCTCCAGGAGGCCCCAGTGCCAGGCCTACCCTGCCACCATTGCCAGGCTGTGTGCTCCCTTCACCATGTGGTCAACCCTTTGACCCAATTTTTAGCATTAGCACCATGCTGACAAACCTTTGGTCCTCCGGATTTCCCACCCAGGGGCTTGGGTTTTTTGCAGGAAGCTGCTGTAAAATCAGACCACCAGCGGGCCAGGTCTGGGACTGGGTCCTGGGTTTGCTGCTCTTCACTGGTCAGTGACACCTGCAAGGTGAAAGGGAAGAGGCCAGTCCTGTTCCTGGTGTGGTCTCAGCACTGCAGCACAGCTCTGGGGCTGGAAATGGCCTTCCAGCACATGGAGAGCCAGGAGATGCCTGGGATATCACAGACCCAGGCACCTCGCCGTGGCTTTGGGAGGTGAGGGCTGGTAACTCCTAAGCTCTGAAGCCTCTCCAGGTTATTCACAGAAGCACTCGTGAAAGAAAAAAGGTGTTAAAAAATAAATTGCAAAATGAAGTGGAATAATAACTGTCCTGGGTAGAAAATGTCATGGCCTTGACCGCCCTGGTGGGTAAGACAGCTCTGGGTGCTCACAGCCCTACTGAGTCCTCTGGGAAGTCCTGGGAGGCCAGCTAGATCTGTCTTTATTGGCCCTGGTTCTCCTTTTAATTTTATCCAGATGACCAGATTGCTAAAGTACCATTCAAAATGTGCCTTTCTGCTTTTTCTGCCTTGCATCATCCTGTGTGCTCAAGCCCTGTTGTTCCCGTGGGTCATTCCTTCGGGCACATCCACGGCTCTTGGTTCCTCTGACTTAGAGGATGAGATGGCAGCTTTTCAAAGCATTCGTATTTTCCCCAATGCCTGGAGTGAAACTGAGGCCAGAAACATTTCTGGCCATGAAACATGCCTCTGAGCATGTTAGGATTTTGTTCCATGAGGACTTCTTGGCTGCCAGAGGGCAGAAGCAAAGGATTTGGAAAAAGATAACTTCTGCTCTGCAGCACTCCCTGAGCAGCCACCTACCACCAAGCCAATCAGTCAGGACAGCATAGCAGAGCTCAAAGCTTGGGACCAGATTGTTTGCAAAGCAGAAAAGATAAGATTCATCCACTGCCCCTTATCTCCTCCTGGCAATTCTCATTGTATTTTGGGCACAGATGCTCAGACTCAGTGCTGGTAACTGTTCTAGAAACATGTGGCCCCAGGAGACGGACAGTGCTGCAGTGGCAGGGAGGGAATGACGTGGATACACGTGGTGAGCAAAATCTCCAGGGGTCACATCAGAGATGTACTATACCCAGATCCAGCTCTTTTTCAGGATACACTTCCTGCACACGCAGGATTGCTGAGATCTCAGCCTTGGCAGTGCCCCTAAGGATGCTTCTGTTCCTCTAGAGCCTCTCAGCTGTGAGGATCTCCTGCAAGGGGACAGGAAGTCATAAAAAGGCACAGGATGATCAACATTTCACATTTTCCCAAAGGAAACCAGATTTAAAATCCACCATACATCTGTGCAGCTCCAAGAAGAGCTGGACACTGTTACATCACAGGGACAAAGTGGCTCCTGGCTCTGCACCGTGGCCACACAGTACATGTCCTTGGTGCCATCAGTCACCAGCAGGGAGAGGGATGTTCAGCCAAGGTGCTTCTCAAAGGACCCCTTTGTTTTTGTCAAGATGTTTCATTTCCAATAGAGGCCTTGGGGAAAGGCAGTTGCCAGGGACTTGCAAGCAGGATGAGGGCATGCCAGAGACAGGCAAGACTCCAGAGTACTTTCCTAAATGCAGAGAACTGCCCAGTTCCCCCTGCAGTGCCAAGTCACACCTGGCCTGCAAATCACAGCTGGGTTTTGTGCAGCTGCTGGGATGGCCCACCTCAGACACCTCCCAGGGTGCTGCCATGGCTCTAAGCACCCCAGGCCATTGCTGGGAGCCATTGATAGTCACCAATCCCACAACTTGAGCAGCTCTGGCCGGGTGCAAGTGTGTTCAGCCCCTGGAGGGAAATTTGGCTTCAGTTTCATTTTTTTGTTTTGAGGACACCATTCCTCAGTGTAATACTTGAGAGCTGGAAGGCTCCAGATCAGCCAGACGAAAACCAAGAGTTCTGGCATCCCATCCCTGGGGTTATTTATGACCCTCCTTGCTACTAGGGATGCCTTACAGCTGCTGCCTGCATGCTGGTCTTTGGGGGGACAACCAGAGCAAGCTCCCTTAGCTCTGCACATGGGGGTTTTGTCCAGTTTTGGTGTGAGGACACTGGCTGATGATGAGGAGGCCTTTCATGGTCCCCCACAGCTCTTTGGATAATGCTAGGGGACAGTGACTTGCCAGCACAGGCCCCAGTACTTACTCATGCTGCTGTTGACAGGTACCAAATCCATAGTGCAAGAGGTATTTGATGTAACTAAAGAGCCTGTGGGAATGGGGTTTTTCCCTCAACCCTGTGGTAACTCCAGGTATTTGCTCTTTTCAAGTCAAAGCTATCTGAGAGCCCAGGGCTGAAGGGATATTTTGCACAGCCACTCAGTGACCTGAATTGCTTAGCCAGGCTCTGCCTGGCCTCCCCTCCAGAGCTAATGACCCTCTCAACCATGGCAGGACCTGGATCTCAACCAGGGATGAATCGGCTTCACCACAGCTGTCATCTCTGATGCTTCAAGGCTGTCTCACCCAGTCTGACCCCGTGAAGTGTGTCAGACTCTCCTCTCCAGACCTCTGGATGCACCGGCTCTCAGCTCAGCGCTGGTCACATCACACCGTTAGTGGGGAGCGAGGGGGTCATTTGTTTCTTTACCACAAACCCCACTGCGGGTCCCCGCAGAAGAACTAAGACTGTGACCCCTGGGTCACCCCTCTGCAGCCAGCTCAGCCCTCAACTTCAAGGTCACTGTGCAAATTCAGCACACAGCAGCTTTTCCCCAACTCTTTTTCATTTTCTCCCCAAACTTTTCGATCAGCCCCCCACAACACAGAAGCTTTCTACCACTTGCGCAAAGCTTTGCACGGATGGCACCAATCCTCCCTTTTCCTTTCTCACCTTCAAGCCCTGCAGCCGAGCGGGACCAGCAGAGCAGGCAGCTCACCCAGATTCACACTGGGGCGAGCCAAAATCCCTCCCCAGCCCCTTGTGCTGTGGGCACAGGCATCTGCAGCTGCCCTGCACTGGGGGAGAGCGCGGGGACAGCCGGCGGCATCGCGCCCACGTGAGCCACGCTCGGCCAGGAGCAAGGAGCTATTTCTGGAGAGCCGCTTCCCTGCACGAGAAGTGGCAGAACTCAGGAGCACTGACCGAGAAAGAAAAGCCCTGGTTTCAAACGGGAAGCGAGGTTTCCCAGCCTCCTGCTGGGAAGGACAGGCGATATTCTCGCAAAAATAAGAGAGGACTGCAGCACTCTGTGGCAGCAGGGCTCCAGAGGAGCTCAAAGGCTACTTCAGTAAGACCGTAAACACACCAGATCTGCTGTTGTTGCAGAGCTCCGTGAAATCGGTGATGTCTGAGCGGAGTTCAGCTGGAGAGCGCCGGTGCTATAAAAAACAAAGTGACTTTGGGCTTTGACGCTTCCTCCTGACACACAAAAAGGTGATTTGTGATTCAGAAGACAAGGAATTTATCATGAAAAGGAGCTGGGACAGAGCTCAGTGTTTACACATGGAAGAACAAGACAGGCACCAAGAGCAGATATATTTATACTCATCCATTAATAAAAGAAGCCAAGTCAACCATACCTTTGTGCTAAAGTTAGAGCACAGCACTCTGCATGTCCTTAAAAAGGCAAGAAAGTTTCCACAAACTGGGACAGCTGCTCCCAGTGCCAGCTCTGTGCATCTCCTCCTTGGCACTCCAGCATTGGTGCGCTGCAGCAGGAAAGGGGCCAAACACGGCGAGGCTTCTCCAAGTGGGAAGGCTGACTCCTAGAGTCTGGTCATGGGCTGGTGGCCACTGCATCTCAGGAGCCAAACAGTCCCTGCTGCACCGTCAGAGACCTGCAGGAGATGACTGCCTCTTACCAGAAACAAAAATCCTCCAGTTTCAGGTCCAATATTCTCATTGCTTCCCTTCTTATGGGGCTCACGCAGGCCAGGAGCTTTCTCCTCTGCCATGGGTGACTTGGGGGAATGCTGAGCTTGGCACACTGGGGCTGGCCCTGTGGGCAAGAACTTGGGTTTGTGGGCTGCCTCCAGCAAAGGGAAGAGGAACAGCACCCAAGAGTTCCAGGTTTGGGCCAAAGGGTCAGCACAAGCCCAAGGTGAACAGAGATCACCAGGACAGAGGATAGTCCATCTCCAATGAGATCAGCAATAGGGCTGGATGGTGCAAGTCACTGGAAACTCCTGGATTAGTATTTGGCACTTAGAAATGCTTTAGAAATCACTAATTGCAGCAAGTTTCCTAACCCACAGCTACGGCTGGAGTTGCCTGGCTTCACCTGCTGGGTGCTGGGGAATGTTACACCAATTGGCAGGAAAGACACAGAAAAGTCAGCTCTCTGTTCCTTGGGAAGTGCTTCTAGAAAGCGATTAATTATCCCTCCTGACAAATAACAGATGAGCTCTCACAGTTGTTTTCCCGTTTCCCTTCTCTTCCCCCACCCAGTTCCAGCCCTCAAACCATGCTGGAAGCAGCAGGAGCCAGCACTGGACACGCTATGCCAGAAATGATTGCGTTTCAGGCAAACTGAGAGCAATCACAAAAAATACATCTTGTCTAAATCAAAGTTAAGCACATTGCAGTTTTTCCTCTCCACACCCCAGTGAAACAGCTGCAAGCACCAACCTACCTCAGCTGTACAAGGAAGGAAACAGCTGAGGGCACACAGCAGAGCAGGGGTCACCTCTCACCTCCCAGGACACGTTGAGGTTGCTGGCACTGCAGAATGCATTTCCCCTCTGAGCTCACACTGAAGATGCTACAGTTACATGAACCTTACTGACCTTAGAGCAAGACATAGCACTAGATGGCCGCCACAGATCTCTTCCAACCCAAATTATTCTACAACTCTGCAATCTGCTGCATAAAGACAGAAAGAGGGCATGCAAATAACTCTTCCTCCCACACCAGCTGCTAAGCTAAGCTCTCCTATCAAAGGCATGCTCAGGCTGCCATCTCTGAGCCCGTACAGTCAATAGAAGTCCAGCAGCAAAATCCTGACAAGAAGTCAGCTTTGCTACTGGCACAGGGATCAGGACTTCTTCCCGAGCTTTTGGGTCAAACCTCCTGATGCAGCTTGTCAGTGCCAGCCTAAGATGCAGCCTTAGCAGTCATACCAACTTCACCCTTGAGCTCTTCTGCAAATTCATTTTGAATTCATGTATCATTTCCGTGTGACCCAAATGCTTTCCAGCAAACGCTACCATTTATTGGCTCCATCCCACCCTGCAGCAGGCAGGCACAGCCCTGTGGCACCGAGATTCTTGCTGGGCAGCCACGCTGGTGGACCCTGGGCTGACACCCAGCCCCGTGGCACGGAGCCCACGCCCAGGTTAGTGCCAAACCCTCTCCCCAGGTCCCTCCTGATGACAGTGGCACTGTCACTCTCAGGTGATGCTACCTACACACATAGAAACAAGCACCATGGCTCGTGATCAGCTGTGACTAATGTGATTTGCCTATTACTTACCACAATTATTTACAGCTTACAGAAAGGGGTATGTATTAAATCAGCTGTGTTTGCTTCCTCAGCCAGCTTGCAGTGCATTCAAAGAACCTCTGCTTCCTTTGGTAAGCTCTACTTTGGATAAAGCACATTGAGCAATGCTGAATATTACAACACTTTCACTGATTTAATTAGTGAATTGCAGGATCAGCCATTTTACAGCTTTGCCTTGAAATGAGGGTTGGCTGGAAGACCTAGAACTCCTTTCCTGTGCCCCTGGAGCCTGCCTCTGCAATACCTTTCTCCCAGCACTGCAGGGCTTCCTTTCAAGACCTTTCCCAGTTCCACTGATGCAGAATCCCTTAACCAGCTTTTCTTCAACAATTATTCAGCCCTGATTTCCAAGCATCTAATTTTAGCAGTCACTGTTGAACATCCTCTTGAGTTATTGTTAGAATGAAATGAGGATCATCTGACAGGAACATATCCTTGGTAAATACTGGGAAGGAATGCTTAAGGAGCTAGCACACCTTCCTGCATCATAATGGACAATCCTACTGCCCAGGGACACACCTTATCCCATCCTTTCTGTTCCTGGTACCTTGCATTTCCAAAAGCAATTAAAGCAACAGCCTCAATTGTACTAGGCATACTTGGCTGTATCATTTAGCTCAGTTATTGTTTCAATAATCACTTCCAATTAGCCACAGGGATTTATTATTTGCTATTTTTAGGATCATTTCAGTTTAAAAGGCACCTGATTACACAGATCTATATTTGCATGACATCTTTCACTGGAGGATTTATAAGTACTACATAGAACGTGAATGAATTTCTGCTTGTCTGCAGCAATACTCCTTTTACAGCCAGGACAACAGAGGCAGCGATTAAAAGGTGTCCAAACTCCCAGAGGAAATTCACACTGACACAGGAACCCCAGCTTCCAGCTGTGTGTTAACCATTAAACCCGTGCGAACACGGACAGAGCGAGGTTGGCCACACAGGCACTAAAGGAGATGCCGATGCTACAATTTGAAATGGTTCTCTCTCCTTCCACACTCAACACCACACAGCTCAAACACCAGCTAAGCTCGGAGAGGGGGAAAAAAAAAAAAAAAGAAGGCTTATCATCAAATACCAAATAATTGTCCCTTTTCTGCTAATAAGCGGCAATGGGAAAGAATGGCAGGGAAAGGTGTGGATTTTCTGAGAGGTTGGTATAGGAACAGATGGGGCTGGGATTTTGCCAGCGTGACCTGCCAAAGCTTCACCCTTCATCACTGTTGAGAAGATCCAATCTCCCAGCTCTTTCTTCACACCAGCTTCCCTTCTTTGCGTTTTACCTGCCAGGGCAATGCACCAGCGAAATTCATCCAGATGTGCTGAAAAACAGACAACACAGGGGAGCCAGCAGACTGGTGTTTCTCTCTTTTATTTAAAAACAGTGCTTCATTACCATTTGCAAAGGGTTAGGAAGGGTTTCCCCCCTTGCTTAGAGTTTATAAAAGCCAGCAACATGATCAATAATTTATACACATGGATAGTAATACAAAAAAAAGGAATAAAAGCTAAAGATCTAACTACTCCAACCTTCACAATTCCAGCTACTTGATAATAATAGGAATAACCCAATGAATACTGTATGGTCTGAAAGCTACTATACAATATGATACTTAACGAGGGAGGGCGGGAAGTTAAAGGCTGTCACAAAGCCCTGGGATGCAGATACTGCTTCTCCAGAGTCAGCAGGGAAATGGGACCCTGGGCAAGCGGCTCGGGCGTCCTAGGAAATGATCCAGGGGAAGGGAACGCATCCCACTCGGGACACGTCCTGTTCCCCAGTGGTACCTGGCAATGGGAGGTGCTGGGGAGACTGCAAGAAGGGGCAAGTCTGTCGCTGCCGTTGGAGGTGCTGTGGCATCTCAGCCTCGCACTGAAAATCTCCAAGTCTCAAAGAGATCAGCCTGTGAGGTCAGTAAAATACTCCATCAGCTTCGTATCACTCTACAGCCCTGGTTCTCATTTGCTATCAGCCCCAGGTTTTAGCTCCAGCTATTTACAAGCAGGATTCATCATATTAAAAAAACAAAACACAAAACCCAAACAAAGCCTAACAAAACCCCCAAACAAACAAACAAACAACCCCAAGGAAAGAAAACAAAACCAAATCATATCCCCTGGGGTAAAAGAGGATGATTTCGTCACTTGATAATGCAGCCAAATTGAGCTGCCGAAACTACAACACTCTCACACACAAAATATTGTGAACAGAAAAAAAAAAAACCATGACCAGAACTGAGACTGCCAATGTGGGAGGCCTGATTTCTGTAAGGAATTTACTCCTTAGGGAAGCAAAAGCCCCTCCACCAGCAGAGAACTGGGAATCTGGCAAGAAATTTATTGACCCACTTCAGAATATCAACAAAAATTTAGAAAGAAAAGACATTCTAAGATTAACGGGCACTTTGCTGACTCTGACTGCCAGCCAAATGAGTATGTCAGTGGACGGCTTTAGACACCAGCAATCTCCTGGTGAAATTAAGCAAGGTTTTTGGCTGATGCATTCCTGCTCTACCACGAGTTGAGAAGCAGCATGGGAAGCTGGTCTCCCGCACAAGCCTGGGCCAGCTGCAGCCCGTGGTCCCAAGAGGACAACCACGGGCAGCACTGGCAGCCCCAGCAAGAAGCTGTCTTGCAGGGTCAGCAGTGGCAACAGAGATGGGACTCGGTCATCCCGAGTCCCATTTAGGCTGCCATTGATGCAGGCACTGCAGAGGGACAGGGGCTCTCCTGACAACTCCGGGCTGGAGTGAAGCATACCAGGCAGAAATCCCACAGCCTACTTGCAAAGGGCCCCATTTCACACTCTGGCTATCAGACTCCTGCTTGTCTTGTTGACTGGAGTTTTCATTGTAGAAGAGAAGTTTACTGGGGTTGGAGGGCGGAGAGGGCAATCAGTAAGGTGGGGATGGAGGGAATGGGCTTTTCAGACATTAACATCACCAAAAATAGTGTTTTATGCAACAAAGAATCAAGTCTCACTGGTGTATACTACAAAATGTTTGACATTATCCAAGAGCATGTCAAAAATAAAAACACAAAGAAGTTTACATTGGATGTTCATCTTGTTCACTAGGTTGGTTTTTCCCCCCCCCCCTCCTATTTTAAAACAGTGCAAACAGGTAAAACACTTTAAAAATCACCTCTCTACACCAAGGACAGCATTCCCCCACCCTGCCAGGCTGGAGGGTCACAGGCAGCAGGCTCACTGCCAGGCTGCCTGTGTGCTTTCCCTTTGGAGCTAGACTCAGCAAAAGCGTTCCCCAGAGCTGTTGTTTGGGTTTCCCTTTATTAAATTCCTAAGTGCTCCCCAAACCTGTTTTCCACTTGCCTCCATCTTCGTGGCTAGGACGGGAAGATACAGATAGGGATGGGCTGGGGAAAAACATGGGTAAAACTGGGAGGCTCTGCTTTGTATTCCCCACTGATGGAGCTCTGTGTGCTGGAATTGAAAGCCCAGCAGCCAGTGTCTCTATTCAGGCAGGGAAATGGCTTCATTAACCGTTCCACAACCAGCACTCGAGCCAGCTACTCAGAAAACCCTCCTCAGCTCTTGCTGTACACTTCACATCCATGGATCTCAAAACAGGTAAGAACAAAAAAAAACAACTTCAACTTCACTTTAGGGACGGGGAAGCGAAGTCTTAAGTAGCGACACGACTGCCCCACAGGGACCCTTGAGGGGTCACTGACAGAGCCCTGTCTGAAACACAGGTCTCAGACGCCAGAGCCAGTGCTCCTCGCTGGGCAAGTCTGCTCCCTCTCCGGCACTGGAACAGCCAAGCCACAGCTCTCTTTAAACATGGCTTTGTCTATCTGAACTCATGACACAGGATCTACGCAACTTCTTAACCTGGGAAACGCTGGCTACAGTAGGCTCGTACCGAGCTCCCCATTGCCTCCAGGTGCAGTCATGGCTTTTCTTAGAAAAGCTAACCCACCAACAACAGTGCAGCCTCCCACACATGGGGACCAGGACAACAGTTTGCTAACACACTGGGCATCAATATAACTTATTCCCAGTAGAGAATATGCTATACCAGTAGAAGTTACTTTATACCAGCACGACTATAACTGCAAGGGAATACAGACCAGCACATTAAACAAATCAGCTCTTCAAAATTTCATCATGTGCTGGCTGGACCTATTGCAAGACAGTTCAAACAGCTACACTTAAAGATACATTTTTTCCTCTGCATCAAGAGGAATCCCAGATGCCACCAGACTAGAAGGTGACAAACAGCAAGCTATTTGCCAGGCTGCCTGTGCGGTTTCCCTCAGAAAGCCAAACCCTGCTTTGCAAAGGACTCGTGACTGCAGACCCATCACACGGACAAGCACTAGCTGCCATCACTCTAATAACCCAGGGCCCAGTTCAATTTATTAAACGTAATTAATTTTGCATAGGGAGATATAGGCTTTGTCCTCACTTCTTCAGAAGATGGATACAGCCACACCTTGGCTACTCTGAAAGCATCTCTAGCCAGTTCATAACACATCAGAGTGAAACTGGAGCTGTTGTTTGTCAACAGGGAAAGGCTGAAGAGCTTTCCTGTCGTGGCACAACACTCACTCAAGAAATGTTGCCATGCAAGTTTTTGGGAGGTCTGGTGCTTTGGACACCTGGAACCAGTGAGCTACCTCTGGCTCACAGCCATGCAAGTGTCCTGGTGCCCCCTCTGCAGCTCAGTGCTGAGAGCAGGAAGCCAGGCTATCAGCAAGCTCCCTCAGGGGATCTTGCAGCACTAACTATGGAGCCACAGAGACACTGGCTGCTTGATGCACCAGAGGAGCCCGGCAGGGAGGGACTAGAGCAGGCCAGGCTCAGACACAGGAGGAATCAGGCTGGATGGTCTTAGAACAGGTATCACTAGGAGATCAGGGGACCACGGCCCCCCAAAGGTTAGGTACTTCTGCACTAAACCCCTCACATTCCTAATATACTTGGGCGGGCTGAAGCTGCCATGCATAGACTCTGCCAGGAGGCAGAAATGGGGCTGGCCTCCCTACTCTCAGGGAGGTCAAGTGGCAGGGGGGGATTGCAGGTGGCACTGCCAGGGCAGGGGAGGGCACTCGGGGAGGGAGAACCCGGCTTCTGGGGAGCCGCAGTCAGAACCAGCTGAACTGAATGTGGGAGAGGGGCAGAGGGAGCTGCTGCCCCAGCGGGGCTCTGCAGATGCTCCTGGGCTCTCAGCCTGAGGAACTGCCTGCGGGAAGGGAAGGGACGGCCTCGCTCAGGCCCTCCATCCTCAGTGGGGAGAACAAGTCCAGTAGAGGCTTTTGCTGCATCCCAGCTCCTTAAGTCCCCTGGCTGCTCTGCAGTGGAAATAACTCCCCTTGAATATGAATATTATCTCTACCGCAAGTCCCCCCTCTTCTACCCCAACTCAGGCAGTAAAAGCCCCCAAACACCCTGAGTCTCCCTCATTTCCTAGATTTTGTGAAAGCCCCAACACCCTGTTCTCCCCCTCCCTATTTTCAAGCTAAAATATTTATATACAAACAACAAAAAAAATTGTCATAACAGCAACAAACCAAACTTTGGCTTGGAAAAAAAAAGTAAAAAAACAACAATAAAACCAGAAAAAAAAAAAANCCAACAGGCTGGCAGTTTGGTGTCCCCTTTATCTAGCTATTCCTCCATAAAATCAATAGCTTCAGGGTTTCTAGCTTAACTAATGGTGTCCCCATTCTTCCCATCTGAGGTGCCTCCACTCTGCTGTGCACAGAGAGGCTCCATGTATCACTGGGGAAGAGCAAAAATCGGTTGCGTGTGGCTGGACCAGGAGCGGGACCTCCACCTGCTGACGTTGCTTAGTGTTAAATGCAGGAATTTTCCTATTCTGTATCAGCGGTGGAAAAGCAGGTGTTTGACAGGAGCTGGAGAGGCTCTGCCAACAAATCCATACTCTAAGCTGCCCTTCTGAGGGCAGTGGCTCATCCCAGCACCAATCCATGGAGTCGAGGCAGCCTGGTACAATAACACTTCTGCATCTCTCTGGCATGCAATTAGAGCCTGCCTCTGACCACTGGGATTACTGGGAGCACTCTAGGAGCCAGCAGCTGAACAGGGAGGTCTGGAGAGCAGCAACTCAGTATCACGTCACAACTCACAGTCATCTATGTGTGTTGCCTTTGGAACACAGCGAATTCTCTGTCTGCGAGAGCACAAGGGAGATCGTCCTGGGAGTCGTGGAACCCTCAGCTAAATAGTTTCTATCCTTCCAAGTCTTCTAATATGTAGTGTCAAAATGGACTCAGCAGACCAAGTGCACAACTTTTCTGTGAGAAGCTGGGCAAAACAAACCCAGGAGCTCCAATACAGCTATGGAAGGGCCTGGAATAGCTTGCGGTAGGAAGTTCCTATGAATTCAGAGCTTGCACGAACTGCTTCTGCCAGATACAAAACTACTTCAGGATCACATTTAGATGTAAAAGATCCTCTTCCTCCACACAAACCCACATGCTTGTCCCTCACCTCGAGCAGCTTATGCGTGACTGGCTTTTCCTCACTCACGTTATTTGAAATAGATGACTTGCAGAAGCACCTAAGCAGCCCAGGACGAACAGGAGCAGAGCCCTTGCACGCTGGGCCTCAGAGCGTGTGCCATGCTCGACTCTTCTGCTCGCCTTCTTCCTCTGCAAGGCTGCAGGTGCTTCACCTCCCCAAGTTTAATCACTTGCTGTCTGTAACAGAGGTACTCTGCATGATCCTGCACTGCATTTGCCACTCCTCGAGGAACGAAGGGGAGGAAAGGGACAGCAAGAGAGAAAGATCTTCGAAAGGAGGAATGAAAACTATGGCAATTACAGCCACCTGCAGCGGACAAAAATCAGCGAGTAAGAGTTCTCTGTGTGGGGAAAAAGATCATCCTCATCAAAAATTCCTTTCAAAGTCTTGTCCCCTTATAGAGCAGGTAACAGCTGAAGTCTTTGGGCAGGTTGAGGGACTCTTCTCTTGCGAAGTCTAAAGTTCTGACACTGCTGAAACTGTCACAAACCTGTGCGCGTCAGATGGTGACAGAAACAAGGAAAGTATCTGCATTTCCCCCATTTCCAAACATCAATGACTATTTCCCACCAGCATTCAGGTCCCAGCCACAGCCAAAGAGTACTTCCTTCTGCAGACCAGAAACACGGCAGGTGGAGACTTCTCCCTCACATCCTCCTGCCTCACAGGCACCAAGCACCAGACCCAGGGAAGTAACTCTGTCTGCGTGTTCCTGATTAATTGCATGATATCAGTTTCTAACAGCTTTCCTTATCGCTAATCGCCTTTTCCGTGATTGGTAGGATAAGCTATGCACCAACATACAGACACGGAAATGCATTACTTTTACCACAGTTAAAAAAAAAACCAAAAATGAAAACAAAAAAACAAACAGAAAAAAAAAAAGCACAATCTTTGGAACAAAAGAATTAAAGGCAGAAATTTAAAGGAAAAAAAATACATATTCAAAGAACATAGTGAGGTATAAAAAAGTATTTTCTCTTTTGTTTTTTTT
>WAAG01051620.1:62584-73284 GCA_013390105.1 Tichodroma muraria
GAAGAAAATTAAAGTAAATGATATTTAAAAAACCAAACCAAACCAAACGAACAAACCAAAAGAAAAAGAAAAGAAAACAAAAAAAGGCTGGCTTGTCAGGGGTTGGGGACAAGAAGGCTCCGGTGTGTGTACTTACATAGAGGTCAGCACCGTAAAATCCGTCCTGGTAAACCACACTGCAGAAAATCCACACAAAAACAAAAAAACAAAACAAAACAAAAAAACAAACAAAAAACAAAAGAACAGAAAACACATTCCGGTTATTGAGGACGGCAGCATGCACATGCGTTTTACACAGGCAGGTGATGTATGAATCCACAACCTGGGCTTTTGGCAGGAGCAATTCAGCAAGAGAATGTGTGTGCGCACGCACGGCTCCAAGTCATCTTCCATGGCATGCAAAGGGGGAAGGGGTGGGCAGAGGGGGAGACAGTATGCGAAGGACAGAGGGAGGGGAACCACCATCTCGTACAGTAAATATTGACTCAAAAAGATCTGACGTCCTGAAGAGAGACACAAGGGTTTAGAAGCCTCCACTCTGGTTATTCTCCTGGAATGATTTTAGTTACCCCCTAAAACACATGGAAACATTGGCTTCACGAAGTGGGCTTGTGAAATCGAGGAGCCCCTCACGGAAGGCATCCCACAGGGGCTGGAGTCACCTATGTCAGGAAGTGTGGTTCAGAGACTTGTGCCTGATCACATTTTTCACAGGGCTGCATGACTTTTGTTTCTGATATCCATACATCACCTGCTTTCACCCTGCACATTAGACATGCGATAAGATTTGGCTGATCACACAAGCATGCAAAGTATTATTATTCAGCATCTTAAAGAACTGATGCAACACCTCAGGAAAACAAGTCAATCAATTCTGATCAAAGTAAACACAGAGAAATGTAATTGAAAAGAAAAAACCAAAAATACCCACAATGCATTGCTTTCACAAGCAGAGATAATGAGCTAAAAAGGTTAGGTGACTGGTCCAAGATCCGAAAATTGAAAGGTGCAGTGGGAGTCCCTGGTAGTAATGACTTATTCCATAGCAGAGAGGAGCAACTGGAAGGGTTTCCATGGGATGGTGCTTTTTCTGCTTTAGGCCACAGTTTTGTTTCTCTCAGAACTTCAAGCACAAAAACTGTTAAACAGAGCCTAGGGTTCCCAAATAGGTGCTCTTACAAGAGCATTCACTAGCATAAGACTACACAGCTCACTCTGGGGACAGGGGTTGGGGAAGGATGAGGAAGGAAGAGAGGGGATGCCCCCCACCCATTTGAGTTCAGCGTGTGCTTCACATACTGAGGAATTTCCTCCAGCTTTGTCCTCTGAAGAGCTCCACACAAACTCGCTCAAGGTTTTAAAAAAGCATTAACCCCACCATCTGTGATGTTCATGGATATGATGTGCATGACTTACCCATAGCATTAAGGAAAAAGAAGGTATGGAACACTAACTATTCTTTTGACTATCATTTTTTACTCGTCAGATGGAACGTGAAATGCTGCCAAGAGCCTGCCACCCTCAGACACCCACCTATTGTAAGGCACACACACACAAAAAAAAGCCCAGCAGATCTTGCCAAAATTCTGCATGCTATTACTAAAAAAATAAAACAAAATAAAAAAAAAAATCTTGCAGTGTTAGCTACTGCTTGAATAATTTAGTCTTGCTGCCTTCCCCAGGAAAAGTACACTCCATTCCCAATGGACAAAGTTACTGTAGTCTCCAAGAGCGCTGGGAGCAGGTATGAAGATAGAGACCCTTGTTAGAGGAAGAGGGGAGCCACTTCAGCAGGGAGAAGCAGGCCATAAGATCATGTTTGTTGAAGCTAAATTTTTACAACCACATAACAAAGAGTTTGGCTCCTGGGGCAGTGACTTACATTGCTGGGTTCTCTATCTAGGACCAGGAGTGTTTTAGCAGTGATACTCCACCTGCTCCTGCAGGAAAGGCAAACGCACGACAGAGGAAGTGACTTGGTTTATGAACAGGTTAGCAGTTTTAACAGTTATTCCAAACACAATCAGTTGGATGAACATAAGCATTACCACATTGGATCAGGCCACTATTTCTGTCAGCAAGAGATGCTAGCATCAGCTCTCCAGAGAAAACTGCAAGGAACACTAATAATAGGTAAGAGTAAGACTTCCTGGATCCAAACACCCGAACACATGTGAATCCTCCATCTCTCCTTTAGTTAGGATTTGACTGAGATCAGCTTCCAGGGCTGAAATTTCGCAAGGCTTATTTATATGGCAGAATATCCACATTTGTGATTCTTAATGCTAGCAAAAACTGAGAGAATTCCTTCCTACATCTGAGAACCACACTCCAGTTATGTAGCTTGACCAGAAGTATAGAACAGTCTGGCAGCCAGTCAAATCTTGGTGCAATCTGTAAAAAGCCTACTAGCTGAGCTAAAAAACACCCAAGGGAAAAAAAAAAATAGGCTGGTTTTGTAAAGTAACCAGCATATCATTTAGGTGTATCAACAGCTGACTGTGTTGTAAAAGGAATGAAGAAATCGCTTCAAACTCTCAAAAGCTCTCTGCTGCCCTGTATCTAGTCTCCTACCTCCTTTGGCTTCAAATCAGTGAATCTTGTATATATTTACACTCCTAGATAAAATCATTCTTTACTATGGCAAGTCTATTCCTCATATAAGTATTTAATGACCACTCACAAGTCAATGACTAACCTATAGTTTGAGAAATAAAATTTATCTAGCTTATTTAGCTTTCTGAGTTTTACAGCAGATGAGTTTTTTTTCAGACTGTCTAGATTCTTGCAGCTTTTGGTCTGAAGTGTTATTTGTTAGCATTCTCATTTAAAAAGTGTGGCTGCTACAAATCAGGGCAATATTTCAGTATAGTTTATACTTGTGCTACATATCAGAGGTTACAATGTCTCCTTATTTCTACCAAGTGGCACCTCAGTTAAAACTGAAGGTTGCATTAGTGTTCGAAGTCAGGTTTAGGTGACTGACATCACCTCCAATAGTCTAAGCAGTAGCTTTCTGAGGTATCAAAAACCTTCTCTGGATAAACAACCATGGCCATACTTAAGTACGGGCACTCCACACATGCATTAACAAATCTTAGTTCTTGAAATAAACATTAAAACGATTAAGAACTATGATTTCTTGCACCTTCCTCTGGTTTAGCACTTGACACCGTCAAAATTTACTCTAACCTGGATGGCACTCAGGTCTGATCCAGTATGGCAATACCAACGAGCTTTTATTAATCTACATACTGTATTTTTTTAATCCTGCTAAACTCTCAAATGCAGTGATACCATTAAGTTTTGTAACTTAAAACTTAAAACACCGCTGAAGTTTGTGAAAACCAGTTCCTTCTATCAGGTTTGAGTTAACCTGCAGCTTACTTTACTGTCTTCCTCCACATTACTCACTATGTCTTGGTCATTCATGTTGCTGACTGATCTTATGGTGTCATCTTTCCACTGGCCAGGAAGAAAGTAACCGATGGAGGGCAAGGTGTCAGGAACGTGTGCCTGTCCCTGACCCCATGGAGGTCAAGAGAGCCCACACGGAGTGGCGGCTGTCCTACAGGTTACTGCAACATGGAATCGAATAGCACATTTTGTATTATTCCACTAGGAATCAAATTCTTTCTACAAAGAATCTTGCAGAGACTCAGGCTATGATGACAAAAACCACCAGCAGTACTTAATTAAATCCCAGTGCTTGGGACTAGGGGCAGTTCTGGGCCCCTGTGAATCTGCCTTGCTTACTGGTGCCCTGTAAATGTTTACTAGGTAGTATGCTGCCCATGAAGACATGGGATCAGTCAGTAGGGTCATAAAAATTCAGTGTAGTATCAGTAAACACAGACATGAGACAGTATTTGGAAGGGCTAATCATTGGAGCCTGGCCCGTATTTCAAATGAAAATAAACCTTTTACATGGGACTCAGGCTGGATTCACAACAAAGACAAGGCCCTCCCAGTGCCCCATTTGTGACAGCCTCTGGCTAGTAATGCTCTAGCTGTAACCCCCAGGGATGAAAAGCACATTTCCCCTCCTTAGCGCAAATATTTCATATTCTGCTAGACGGCAGCACTTAGCTCAGCTTTGCTGCTTTCTTTCACTGTGGAGCAGTGAATATAATTCTTCCCAATATAATTGGACTGGGCCATTTTTAGTGCAATAGACAAGTTGCAGGTCGGAGGCTATGGTTAGAGGACAGAGAATGTAAACTAGGAGTGGTGGCAAAAAAGTGGATTTGAAAACCCAGAAGAAACACTCTGTTCAGAAGACCAATGTTTAGACAAGAGGTTTCATTTACAGTCTTCTGGTGAATTAAATACAAACATTGCCACAACTGCCAAAGAGCAAAGCTAGACAGATACATGGCCACTCTGCAGCTTGCTTCCTGGAGCTCCACTTTAAATATCAAACTAATCTCTAAAAGGGTCACAGTAGCTCTCATCACTTAATTTTCTACAGAAGGTATTGTGAGCTTATCCAGCATATATCAGGCCAGCTCTCTGCACTGATGTGTATGGATTCCACTTTCCTTTTTAATAAAAGACTTATGATTTTTTTCTTCCCTTTTGGGCCTAGTGTAAAGGAAAAGAATGGTCAGTCCACATCTCTGTGTTGGAGGATTTGTTTCTACTCCTGTTCTTTCTGAGAACATTGCCTGGAAAATATGGCAAGTAGAACTCCAGAGACAATATGATTAAAGCATCCTCAAAATCAGAAACGTAACAACAACAAAAAAAAAGACAGTTTGGACGGGATTTGCTGATTTATCTGTCAATCCATCACATTTAAACAAACCAACAAAAACCCAAAACAAAACTCACATACAGACCTAGTTCCCTCTACTTTTATACAGTGGAATACTCCTTCATAACTTCATTATTTGCACTGTACTACTAGTGAAAATCTGAGGGCAAAGAGTGCTAAGGCCACACATTTGCCATAGCTTCATTGCATTATCGTTCTCTCTACATCCCAAACACTCCCAGCTTTAAATTAATGGACTTGATTAATCTTTGTTTTAAACCTTTTTAAACCGTCTCCAACAAAGAAAGCAAATCCATTGTGGGTAACTGGCTCTTCTGTGTCCTACTGCCAGATGGTGAGGCATGAAGGTAATGGACAATATTCCTCATTCCTGAATATGAAAACACAAATGGAGTGCAAAGAGCAGAACCTTTTCAGGAATTTTAGATCTTCTCTTTGTGTCCTTCTCAGCAGCACTCCAACATATTGGGTCAATGGATGACAAATACCATATATAGACAAATTGAGAAATTATGAGAAGGAACCCATCAGCAATTTAAGCTGTTGCAAGCACTGAAAATTGTTTCAGTCAAGAACTTAACACAGAAAAATTTAGATTTGCCCCCACTGGATGCCATCATGTGCAGAATGCTCCGGCACTAACAAGATCTTGACTCTCACCATCCAGACAATTTTAGGGTTTTTTTTGTTAACCGATTAGCTATTTGACACGGTTGTGCAGAGCACTCTGCTCTTGTGACCAGTGCTTACCCTGGGTAGGCAGGGATGGCCGTGGGAGGTACTGCCCGCACTGCCCCATACACTGTCCTTCCTCGGCCCCTCAGATGGGCGCCCCGAAACGCGGCGGCTGTGGTGGCTGCAGTTGGATAGGGGAAGCCTGGAACTGTAAAGACAGACAAGGTGGAAGGTGAAAAGGATACAAGCTCTGACCCAGAGAACAACCACCTGCTTCAAACAAAGTGACACAACAGCTCCACAGCGGTGGGACATTTGGCATCAATCCTGCAGAGGGACATGCTTATAACCCAGCAAGCATCCCATCCATACTTCCTGCTACACCATGGCCCTTGGGGGGAGAAGGGTTGCAGAGAGGTTTGGCATGCAAGAGGTTAATGTTTTGGCATGCCTTACCCACCCCAAAAAGGGCTCAAATCCCCCCACCTTTCGACACCGCCATGCAGTCCGGTTAGAGTCTGAGAAGCGCGGGGGAGTTACTATCAATACAGCACGCAGTCCTTCCAAAACTGCAGAGGCTCTTTAAAATAATTTGTCAAGAGGCCCTTAAAGCCAACCAACTTACATCAGTCTCTTCCCTCCTTTCCCCTCCCACTCTTTGCCACCCAATCCTCTGTATGTTCATTTTAAAGCCTGAAAGACAAGATAGCCCATATAACAGCAGCAGCAATTCCCCATAAAGTGCCAGTTTACTGAGAGCCCGCCTTCATTTAACAAGTGTGACCAATAACTGGCACCACATACAGCGATGCCTCTAGTATTATGCTTTAAACTGAAGTAAACTGGCCCGTGATGAAACTTTGTAAAACCTCAGAGGCATCTGCAAACACGTCATAAACGGATACTGAGAGGGAACGGGTCCCAGGGCACAAACCCAACCCACCGCGCATCGAGGTGCATGCCACTAGGGGCCCTGCAGACCCGCGGTTTAGCAGCTTGTATAATATGTACTTTAGGGATTTGTCCGTTTGGTTTCTTCGATTTCAGAATGGGGAGGGGAGCAAGGGAATGGCCTATGCCTCACACACTCCCTCCCCTTGTTCTGCAGCCTCCTTGTCGTTCAGAAGGACCCATTCAGCAGTACAGCAAGACACTGCAGATGAACAAGTTACAGCAACTGCACACTACACTTTGGCTCAAGGTAAACTCATTCCCAGCGAGACCCATCCTTTCAAGTATATATTATACAGACTGGAGAGAAGAAGGGTAACAGGTCATCATTAACTCAAGCACAGTAACAATACAGGGGCCATCGGGGGCTACTTACTGATTAAAGGAATGTAAGTGTTAATACCCCCCCTTCCTGACAGGGGCACTGCAGCGTCATTGCCCAGCGAGACATCTGCTTGAAAGCTGGAAGCTAATTTAATTTTGAAAAGAATAAAAAAACAAAAACAAAACCATAAAAAGGTTATAAAGAAACAGCAGATTAAGAACATAAACAAACACCACTGCAGTTAAATGGCAGAAGTGGAAGTGTCTACTTAAGCTCTACCTGCATATAACTCAGGGCCGTACACCGCTCCAACCACAGGACTCAACTTCCAACCTGAAACAACAAAGACTGCAGTGAATGCCAAAATCTACACCAAGAGAAGGAACGGGCAGCGTGGGTAGGGGGAATGGTCTCTTGCATGCGCCCCAGCTCCACATGCACAGCTCTTTCCAATTTCTGCTTCGCCTCAATCCCCCTTGGTGTAGATGGAGGCCAACTGCCTTTTCCTAATGTCAAGCTCTAGGTCCAAGTCGCTGTATCGGAGGGAACAGCAAAACATCAGCTGATCCGAAGCAGGCAGAGGCACTGCTGTGGGAATGCCAACTACCTTATATGCATATTTGCCATGAGCACCATGCGACCTGGCATTCCCTGCAGGAGCCTTGCTGCCAGCACCTCCCTACTTTCACTGGGAACACTGCAGATCCAAGCCCTCTCTAAAGCCACCGGCCCAGACTGTCATCTCAGGCAAGTCAATTTATAGCCTTGAATTCTCAAAACACCCTTCTGTCTTGTCTGCTAAAGATCTGCTAAAAAGCAATAGTGTCTGAGTTTCCTCATTAACTGAATTACGCAACTACAGTTCATAAACCCAAATCATTCTATTCATCACACACATTCTCCTCGCTGTTATTTTAGTATTTCTTGCCTTCTTTATGCTGCTTTTCAGGTGAAAAGCATAAAGAAATCTTCACAGGGAAATGATTTCAATATAATCTGGATAATTGGCAAGAACTGAAATCACCAAGATAAAACCTACAAGAGAATAGGGCTTAAAGAAGTATGGGTATGAGTCAGTACATATTTCCAGTCACATCTAGAAAACCTCTCTGTCTTTTCCCCCCTCCATCTCTCTAATGGGGGAAAAAAGAGGTATAAAGCTAACAATGTGATCTGGGTTGGTTTCCACAAAGCATTCCTTTCAGGAAAGATCTCAGCTGTTCAGCCAGCAATCACAGAGGCATTTTTATTTAAATAAATCTATACACTTCCTCTGTCTTGGAGCCCTGGTGCACTTGCTGAACTTTTAACAGCTCTAACCACTCTAGAAGCCATATGAACAACTCTGTGATTGCAACCCATCAACACCACCCCTTCACCTGCTGGCAGAGTATCAGTGACAGATGCAGTGCAGGCTCCCTTTGCAAGTACAGGCACACTGCTCTGCTGCACTGCTCACCTTGACGGCAAAATACTCCAGTGGTGGCAACAAGCAGACTATCAACTCTCAAATTTAGTAAGAGTTGTACAACCATACTTGCCAGTATGCCTTAAGCCTGGTCTAATACTAAATTCCTTTGCATAGCTTTAAACTGCTGACTGCAAAAGCAAAATATTCTTGTACGTTATGACTTTCACAAGTAAGCCGAGTTTTGCTACCAAACGGTCACACGCATGACATTTTAGGCCCCTGTTTTCAGGGCAATATACCATGCATGAGTTGCCTTTTGCTACAAAATCTCCTAGTACCTTCCAGGTACTGTGACCCAGAATCCCAAGCCTTTTGCTTAGCCCTGTTTCCTGAGTTCTGTACCCAAAGTGATATTTAGTTGCAGGGGCCACTCAGTAAGTTGGCAGCAGAGCAACATAAAAATTTTTTATCTTCTGAGTTTGGAGTCTTACTTTGTAATCAAAACAGATTCTCACACCCACAACTACCTGTATGCAGCTTCCTGCCTTGATGGAAGCGTTTGGGCACCAAAAAGAACTTTGCTGCCTGTTTCAGGACAAAGACTCAGATTCAAAGTCTTCATAAAGCAGCATTCAGTTCTACTGGGAGAATGACTTTTTATGCTATATATGCCTAGGAAGTAAAACGACTGCACAGAGAACCGCTGAGATATCCCAATGAAACAGGATTCTTCGCTACCCAAACAACTTGGTCTTTCTCTGTTTAGGTTCACTGGAAAATTACCAAACACAGGCGCAGTCTGAAACAAAAAGCAAGCCCACAAGCAGTGCAAAGGCTGTTTTGCTGGTTGCCTGGGGACAGCTGTACTTTTACAGACAGAACCTTAACTGAGCTATCTTAAAGTTATTAAGCGAATTACGCATCTTAAGTTATGTTTCTGCGTTCATATTTACGTGTCTCCGTGATGGCAGTGAGACACATGAGTACTGCACATCCCACCACACAGAATCAGCTTGCACTAGGTAGGGCAGGCAGCCCATTGGGCCTTGGCACCTTTACCCATCTTGGCTACATTGGCCATGTCCCTCCTTCTCTCTGTCCCCATTTCTCCATCTGGAAAATGGTATTCCTCCACAAACACTTTAGGGTTATACGGAATGGTATAATGACACAAGTTAGAGTTTGAGGGGTGTTATTGGTTTCTTTCGGTCCTGAGGAGAGGTCATGGCTTTTCCCTTTTGTCTTTCTTCAAACGTTTCAGCTCATCATTAATACAAACAATCTCTCTTACCATTTGCGTAAGGTGTGACCATCTTCTTATTGGTCATCACTCTTGCAGTGGCATTGTTAACCTAAAAGTAAGAAAGGGGAGGGGGAGGAGAGGGAAGGAAGCACAGAACGTTAGGGAAAATGGTAAAAACTCTCAGAGACCACACACACACACACACACACACACACACTATACTTCTCTGAGCAAAAAAAAATTAAACAGCTAATTTTAAATGAGTACAATCTTTAAATTACTTTTAACAGTTGCCATTTAATTATAAAAGTTACAGCTAAACATGGCATTTTAAAATTATGCATTAAACAAAAGGCCAACGAGAGTAAAGTGCAGATTCTCCACCACCCTGCCATCCCTAGGCACGGGATTATTTACAGCTCAGTGATCAAAAGGGCAAAACCCTAGATGCTTAGTCCAGGTTCTCTTCGAGAGGCAGGAATANGACCTTGGAACCTTCAGGGTTCTTCCTCAAACTATTTTTTTTTCCTTCATTCCTCAGACTGATGGGCAGGGATTTGCTGATATTTGACACACAAGCTAACTTGTTTCTCAAGCCCCCACTGGAATTGGGGCCCAGCAGGTCACCGTCAGGACACTTGGGTAGAAAAAAGGTAGTCTGGAGTCGCTCAGCGTTAGATTTGAACTCCCAAGGCTTGAGGAAATCTCTGGAACGTCACCAACTGTTTAGATGAGCTACATTCACTGATTTACACCCAGCATTTTCAGGTCTTCTTCCAGATTATTTTTTTTATTCGTCACAAATCTCATGGGACAAAAAGAATACATAGCAGCAGACGTGGATCATTTTGGGGTTTACTGTGCCCTCCACCCTCTTTACAGAGCTCTGCATAGTTCCAAGCGGTTTGACTGCTCAAGCAAGTGGGGTGTTACTGCAGAGATGGTGCTGATAAAGGAAAGATGGACTAGTTTGGAAGCCAAGTTACTGCAGCCCCGTGTCAGCCTCAAAGCTCTTGCAAGGAGTGTGAAGTCTTTATGTATCATCAATAATTTATCAAAACCCATGCCAAATGGGAATGGAGGCCAGGGTGAAGAAGAAAAAGAATGGATACAAAAATAGAAGCTGCCTCGGGCCCTTGAGATGTATGGATGGTGGGCAGACACAGGGTGGGGAGTCCAGAGCTACATTTTACTCTTGTTTCAGACCCAAAACAATAGAAACATTACACATTTAAAAAAGAAAAAATGGGAAACAACAATGATGAGACTGAGAGCATGCAGTTAAACACACACAGATAAAAAAAAGAAAGAAAAAAAA
>WAAG01051624.1:8451-19541 GCA_013390105.1 Tichodroma muraria
GAAGAATATGGCTTGTCCTTATACCAAGAGTTGCATTTAGCTTTGAAGGTAATTTTATATTATGGATAATTTTAATTTCAAATAGATTATTTATTTTTTTTATATTAAGATGATAGAGTCACCAACCCTGCATTTAAAACATATGTGGATGTGACACTTGGGGACATGGTTTAGTGGTGGACTTGGCAGCATTAGTTTACAGTTGGACTTGGTAATCTTAACAGTCTTTTTCAAACTAAATCATTCCATGATTCTATGATTCTAAGAAATACTTTGCATGCCTACATGTAAAAGAATGCTGAAAACATTTAAAACAAAACTAGATTTTGGCAAAAAAGTAACATCTCTTTTTAACAACTTTTACTGTCAGCAACATCATAATATCTTGCTTCTTATGTTGCTAAGTAATTTATTCAATAAGATGTTTATTTTGAAATTAAGATTTTTCACTAGCAGATAATAATCAATGTGAATAAAATATAAGAACATAGCCCTTCACCAGAAATTGAAGACATCAAAAAACTTTATCAAGCTAGACAGTAAAATGCAATTTCATTTCAGAATGTTATGACAGAATAAAAACATATGTAGTAATTACTATTTCATGACTCTCAGGAGAATTTATTTCTAAAGTAACTTAAAAAGAAATTACATTTGAGAAGAGTTTGCTTATTTAAATCAGAACTATTTGTATTTGACATGGTTAATACTTTCTTTAATATATAGTTAGAAAATACTGATTTTTGAGTTTCATTAACTCATGAAATTTTTAGTTGCTGTCAGTTTAAATTGTCAGTTAATACTCCTGGGTTTCTTGAATACCAAGCAGTACTCCTCAATAAAAGTTAACAACAAAAAGATGATAATAAGCTTCTTGTCCTCATAATTAAGAAATAAGCCATACTTTATAATAAGAATTTGTATAGTAATGTTCAGAAATATAAAAAACTTTTTCAACTTATGCAATTTAACACAAACAGCTGAAACTTAAACAATCCAGTATTTTACAAACAGAAATATAACTGTAAAACATGTGAAAGCTTTTATTTATGAATAATAAATAATTTTCAGGTAAGTTTACTTTATAAATTCTAATGTTTCATTTTATAATTTCCTAAAACAACATTAAAAAAAAAAAAAATTAGCTAGAGCTTGCTAACAGTAGATGCAAGTATACTTTCTTCTTCAGTTCTTGTGTTAAGGTGATAAAATTTTCCACTCCTATGCAGCACCCAAAATGTTATAGTAGTTGCTGTACAAATTGGTGAATATTTTAGAGGAGCAAAAGGACTATTTTATACTAGTTTATATTTTTTATAAATAATATAAATAGTCCTTTATAATAAAGGAATATTTTTGCCCCCTCCCCCCCAAATATTCTTTGATATCTCTAGATGCAATGAAGAACTGAGCAGAAGCTGTATTCAAGAAATGAGAAAATATGCTCTAGATAATCCAGACTTCCAACTCTACTGGAAATCAGTCAAAAAACAAACAAGGCATAAGTGAGAACATTGTGAAATAAAATCAGTTCCTCATCCCAACTTTTTCAGCTACTGCATGAGTAATTTGCATAATTTACTATATTAAATAGTAAATTCAAAAGATAGCTTAATTTAAACAGGAAAACAGTGGTAAAGTTTCCTCTCTGCATCTCTTTCCAAGGCTGGTATCTACATATGTAAATGTAGATGTATCTCTAACTACCACTCCAACTCCTTCCCATAAGCTGGTCCCCTTTCTCCCCTGGATATATCTGACATTATATATCATTAACAAAATAGATTTATTTTCTTATAAAACACAAATGCAAGTAATGCCTTTACTTCATCCCTGAAAGAGATAAGATTTATTTACTGTGAGTCACAGGCACATTTTGACATGAAGTTCTGTAAGTAGCATTGAACTATGCTATTCTCCATGAATGTAGGAGCCCTGGGGTAGAATTCAGGATATTCTATGAGCTGAAGACTCATAGAATATCCTGAATTGAAAGGGATCCATCAGGATCATCAAGACCAATACCTGGTCCTGTGCAGGACACCCCAACAATCCCACCACGTGCCCAAGAGCATTGCACAAATGCTTCTTAAACTCTGTCAGGCTTGGTACTGTGATCACTTCCCTGGGCAACCTGTTTCAGTGCCCAACCACCCTGTGGGGGAAGAAACATTTCCTAATATCCTACCTAAACTTCCCCTAACGCAATTTCTGGCTGTTCCCTCAGGCCCTGTCACTGGTCACTAGAAGGCAGAGATTGGTGCTGTCCCTTCGCTGCCCCTTGTGAGGAGGCTGCAAACAGTGATGAGCTCCGTGCTCGGTCTCCTCCAGGCTGAACAGATAAAGTGACCTCAGCTGCTCCTCAGACGGCTTCCCCTCCAGATCTTTCATCATACTTATGGCCTCCTTTGGAAAGCTTAATGTCTTTTTTATATTGTGGTGCCCAAAATTACCCCCAGGACTCGAGGTGAGGCTGCACAAGTGAAGAACAAAGCCCAGCTGGAGATGCTGTGGGACATCCTACTGAAGCTGCAGCCACATGTCCTGTCACCAGCTGCCAAATAATGTGGCACTTGTCTGCATCTTCGTCTTTCAGTCACTGAATTCCAAGTTAGTGAAAGAAGAACCATTTTTGGCAATAATACTGTTGTGCCAGAGAAACTTGTATAAGCTGTATTTACTCCTCATGCTGGTGTAGAACCCTGGTAAATTTCCAAAAGGAATCAGGCTTCATTCAATCTTCAAGGTTTAGTTAGTCAGAGGTTTAAAATTAATCTAACTAGATCCCAAAATTCCTTTCAACTGTAAAATCTGTTTTATTGGACAAATCAGCTTTGACCTAAACCTGTGAATCAATTTTTTAATAGAAGAATTTTTGTAATACAAAAGACATTATAAAGAAATACAGCTGTACCTTCTATACTCACAAGTATTTTTTTCAAGTTTGTTTTCAACCCATCATCTCAATTACTTTCTAAGTGCTTGAAAACTTTACACAGTCCCTATTTTTCTCTAGAAAATATCATATTTCTAATTCCCTGCTGAGCTGCCTATATATCTCTCTCTTCAGCAGTCTCTGTTCCTATATGTGATACATCAAGACAATAAAAGTAGGGCATGGTTAGTAGAAGTAATATGCAGATGAAACTGTTGCAATAAAAAATAGAATTGTGATAATACAACTGAAAATTATGCTCTAAACTAGAGAGAACTTAAATACGAAGTGGTTGACGTAATAGCATCATGCAATAACTCTTTGAAAACAGTTTCTACTCCAAAAGATGAGAAGTTTCCAAATACTACCACTTTTTTAAGGGCTTTGGGGATTATTTTGGAAAATTTCGACAGCTAGGTGGTCCATGTGTAGCAAGTAACTGTTGGGGGTTGACTTTCTTTCTTACAGAATTTTCCCTAGCAATGTATGCTAGGGAACTAATTACTGGGTACTTACGGGTACCCAGGAAAGATAAAGGAAATGCCCAAAATCAGGGGAGAAGGTGGCATCCCAGGACTTCACTTCTCTTGGGGAGAGCTGCTCTCTTGGAAAGAACAGTGAGGCTGTTTTTTACTGGCACCACTGGAGCCCAGCTCAGAATGACCCAGCACCGTCTGTTCGTGTGTTCGTGTGCCCGGGAATTCGGATCCTGCTCTCTCCCTGCTGGGAGCTGCGCTGCCGCGGTGCCCGCGCCCGCTGTTCCTTCGCTCCTGCTCTGGTTTCCCCAGGCCGTGTCCCGCACCCCCTGCTGCTGCCGGGACTTTTTTTCCACAGCTCCAGCTGTGGCAGCCGAGCTCCTGACACATCTCGTGCTGTAACACCCTGGGCTTTCTGCTCACTCCAGCCGCCTGTGACGGTCACTGCACCAAAGGGGAAAGTGNGCCGCCTGTGACGGTCACTGCACCAAAGGGGAAAGTGCCTGCGGTGAAAGACCGGGCCCAGAATCACTGGGGCCCTGATTCTCTTTTGTTGTTAACATCATAATTATTGTTGTTATTTTGTTTATCTTGTTATATGCAGTAGTAAAGAACTGTTATTCCTATCCCCTTACATCTTTGCCTGAGAGTCCTTCAATTTCGGGATTGTAACAATTCTGAGGGCGGAGGTTTTGCATTCTCCATTCCCAGAGGGGGTCCTGCTTCCCCTGGCAGATACCTGTCTTCCAAACTAAGACGGTAACTTAACACATTTTCTTCTTTCTGACCAAAATAAACTGAAAAAGAATGGAAGAAGTTAACCTGGAAAGGAAAAATATGTTGCCCTGCTCAATATTCTTGCACTAAGGGAAAATGGTATTGCAAATCTAAAATGCTAAATGTACTGAGAAAAAGTAGATAAAGCAGGAAAAGTTCATGAGATGTACAAGATACTATTGAAAAGTTTAAGAGTTTAATGGTTTGAATGGTTTGTAATGATTTGTAATGGTCTAGAAAAAAAAAAAAGCTGACTTCATATTGAGTCTAATAATAAAAAAAACATAATAACAGTAATTCCCATGATATTTTTTTTCAGAATCATAAGATATGATCATACTTATTCAGTGTTGCTCCTTTTTGTAGATTGGTTTCACTGTAAGGAGGGTGAAAGGCGCTTTCAAGATCCTTCTTGACAATCTTAAAAAGCAAAAAAATTATTATTAAAGTCCTCTGTGAAGAATGTCAGATAAAGTACATAAGATGTCCTTCATTACAAAGCAAAAGCACACTGCATTACTTGAGATAGCATCTGATAAATATTCATTGCAAAATTAAATGCACAAAGCTATCATCTGATTTTTACTAGCACTGGGTTTATATATTTATTATATATAGTATTTATGAGTTGCAATATTTTATTGTACATGATCATATGATGTAAAAGTTCAGTAACATAAAAAGGCAAAGAACAGTTTTCATCTCTCTGGGTAGTGTATGGGTAGAAGAAAGAGTGAACCAAATCCAACTGGGGAATAAGCCAAGCCAACCAGAGCAGCAATGAATGTTCCTCAGCTTCCTCCCAAGGTGAGAACCAGAAGGCCAAGTGCCTCAAAGTGTCTATGGCTATGGTGGATCCTCTCACATCCCTCCTCAGACACCTGTATGTTTAATTCCTTCTCTGAAATGCCTGTAAACCAACACACACAGCATAGGGAACACACAGGAAGAATTAGAGAACTGGGTTCACTTGCAGCAACATGATCTCATTTCATGTCACTCTAGTCTTCAAGAAGGGCAAGTAGCAGGACCCTACTAGCATGTAGGGAACTACAAGCCAGTCAGCTCCACCTCAGTCCCTGGGAAGCTGATGGAACAGCTCATCCTGGATGTCATCTTTAAGCATGTGGAGGAAAAGAAGTTTGTCAGGGGTAGTCAATATGGATTCGCCAATACTTGACCAATCCTATTGCCTCTGTCACAGCAGGTCTGGCTGGGCAGAGGAGATGAGAAGAGAGGATGTTGTCTCTTGACTCCATCAAGTGCTTTGATGCTGTCTCCCATAACATCCTCATAGGAAAGCTCAGGAAGTGTGGGTTGGATGAGTGGAGAGGGAGGTGACTGGGAACTGTCTGGATTTCAGAACTCAGAGAACTATGATCAGCAACACCGTCTGGTTGGAGGCCTGTAACCGGAGGTGTTCCCTAGGGGTCAGTACTGGGACCAGTCTGCTTCCATTTGTTTGTCTATGACCTGGAGGAAAGGACAGAGTTTGCTGAGACAGCTGGGAGGAGTAGCTGATACACCAGAAGACTGTGCTGCCATTCAGCCACACTGGGCCAGGCTGGAGAAGAGAGCAGGGAGGAAACTAATGGAGTTCAACAAAGGCAAGTGCAGGGTCCTGCACCTGGGGAGGAGCAAGCCCAGGCACCAGCGCAGGTTTGAGACTGACCTGCTGGAGAGCAGATCTGGGGAGAAGCACCTGGGGGTCCTGAGGGACAACAAAGTGTTCATGAGCCAGCAGTGTCCTTGTGGCCAAGGAGGCCAATGGGATCCTGGGCTGTATGCTGAGAGTATGGACAGCAGGTGATCCTGCCCCTCTACTCAGCCCAAGTGAGGCCACATCTGGAGTGTTATGTCCAGTTCTGGGCTCCTCAGGGCAAGAGAGACAAGAAACTATCAGAGAGGGTTCAGGGAGGGCTATGGAGGTGATTGAGAAACTGGGGCATCTCTCTTACACAGAAAGGCTCAGGGATCTGGGCCTG
The DNA here is from genome assembly GCA_013390105.1 of Tichodroma muraria. NCBI lineage: Eukaryota > Metazoa > Chordata > Aves > Passeriformes > Sittidae > Tichodroma > Tichodroma muraria. Next base: position 14,625 of record WAAG01051624.1, read on the forward strand.
TTTAGCATGGAAAAGACTGGATTGAGAGGAGATCTCATCAATGCTTGCAAATATCTTAAGGATGGGTGTCAAGCAAGTGGTGCCAGACTTTTCAGTCGTGCCCAGGGACAGGACAAGGGGCAATGGACACAAACTAAACCATAGGAAATTCCAACTTAATATGATGAAAATTTTTACTGTGAGGGTGACAGAGCACTGGAACTGGCTGCCCAGTGAGGCTATGGAGTTTCCTTCTCTGGAGATACTCCAAATGTCCCTGGACACAATCCTATATAACCTGCTGTAGGTGATTCTGCTTTAGCAGAGGGGTTGTACTAGATGACCTTGAGAGGTCCCTTCCAAGCTAAGCTATTCTGAAATTCTGAGATTCTGTGATTCATGCTTCACACTTATTTAAGAATAGTTAGAGTAAAACCTGTGTACACAAACTTACAATTTTCTTGATAAAGTCAGATCATCCTATACCTGAACACAAGATATTGGAAATATTGGATACTCCTTTCCAATGAGTCTAAAGTGCTATTTGCACTCAGTTAGAAATACCTAAATTATTGTTTTCATTAGAAGTCTAATGTCAAAACCCTGTCTAAATTACAGAGCAATTGAAACAGGAATTCAAAATGCAACTATTGATAGACCCAGTCTTTGCATCATCACTTCAAAAAATCCACCTGTAATGCACAGCAGACACAGCGACATTTATCACTTCAATTTGTATCTCTGCTAAGTAAATTATAGCAAAAGGGAAAAAAACAAATCTCACTTTAATTAAAGGAAATTAATTTGTCAGGAAAATAAGGAAATCCTGCTCCATTTCAATTATTTAAAGATTATTTTTGCTTGTATTTTTGTTTCACATTACTATGCATATCTCCTTGCCTTGCTTTTTGCTTTCTGAGCTCTGCACACTATATTTTTTGCCCTAGTAGAATGCAATAAAATCTCCCAGGAGTTTAAAAGGCCAGTAAAGCAATCAGTCAATGCTGTTCAACTTTTTAAACTCTTTAATTCCTGTAAGAAGTTTCTTTGAGAAAGATTTACAAGATAAAGTCAGCAGCAATTAGTTTCCAAAGGGTTCCCATTTCTAAGTGTTCCACATCATGCTTCTCCTCCTGAAACTGATTAGGTGCATCTTATTGGAAAATCTCTGAGTGTTGACACTTCCATTTTAAGGCCATAAATTGTTCTGAGGCAAGCTGTTTCTTTCTCTTTTTTTGAAAGAGAAAAAATCAGGAAGAAAATTCTTATTTTGAAAGAAAATCTCTTTTCTAATAGGACATTTTATAGAATCACAGAATGGTTTGGTTTGAAAGGGACTTTAAATATCTATTTCAAGTATCCTTGCCATGGGCAGGCACACCTTCCACTAGACCAGGTTGCTCAGAGCTCCATCCAACCTGACCTTGAACACTTCCAAGGATGGGGCAGAGTTTTGGTCCAGTATTTAAAGTTATTAGAAATGCCTCTGCCCAAAATAAGGTGCAAATGAGACCATATGCCAAAGTCAATGGTATGGGTTTTATTTGATAGTAAATATTAGAGAGAGAAGAAAAGGAAAAGAGGTAAGGGGGACAGAAAGAGAATGACAGAGACAGAATAAAGAAAATATTACCTCTCCATGGATACCACCAGTGTCGTGATGATCCTGTCCTGTTGGTCTTCTTGGCAGTGAAGGTCCCCTCTAAAAAGCATAGAATCCACTGGATTAATATATGCTCAGGCCAGGTGGGAGTGCCCAGGTATTTCCCCACTGGGGCAGTGGGACAGGGGTGGGGGGGCACAGTTTGACACAGGCTCTTGCAGCAGACTCTGGATCTGTTGCATCACTTTGAGTCACGTGCAATGCTGTGGTGCAAGGCATCAGGAAGGAGTCTGGGGAGCACTTTGGGGGATCATTGATGGATTATGACACTCCCTCAGCTCCGTCTCACATGAATGTCCCATGGATGTGGCCTGTGGTGATGGGGGGTTCACAGCTGGGCTGATTTGTGTAAGTGAGCATGGCTGTTCACTGTCTCTGACCAGAGGTTATGCCACACATCCGAAATCTCCTCTTCTTCCCTCAGCTATTGGGGAGTCTGTGTAAACCTGGCCTCTGTGGGCTGTGGTCTCCCCACCCCAAACCCAGCCAGGGATGATTCTCTGTTGCATTTGGCATTCTTGTGAATGCATTCTTTTCCCTCAGCCTTGTTTGTTTCTCCTTAGACCTGAGATGATTGAACAAAAGTGTCCCCTTTATCTTATCTAGGCAGCTTAACTTGCAGTCCAAGGTTCCAGTCAGGCATCTTCAAGGAGGGGTGGACTTCTGTGGTTGTAGCATCTTTATACAGCTTTTGCTGTAATGGGCAAAACTCCTTCATAACAATGTTTAAGGCATGAGCCACTTCAGTCCCTGACAGGCAGCCACTGCTTCTCTGAGAAGCCTGTTCCAGTGTGCCACCACCCTCACAGGGAAGAATTTCTTCCTGATTTTCCCAATTTACACCTGATTGTTCCTGCTGAGAGATTTAAAATGCCTCAGTAAATCTTGATAGATTAGTAACCTTTAGATGATGTTATCAAAAGAAAACACTGTTTTTCTATAATCCTTATCTCCATTTTATGAAATAGGGTTTTGGAATACAAGAATGTGCATATATTGCAATATGAAGGGCTTTGCAAGAATTTCAGACTTAAAGAAATGCATATAGGACTGAAAACAATAACTTTCCATTCAAACAGATGTTCAGACATTCCCAGTAAATTGGAATTGGAATACATTTAATAACTATTAGTTCTGCTCATATCAGAAAGAATGCTTAGGCAAGAATTGAAGCTGAAGTCTCACCCACTGGGATTCCCACTGAGATTACACACAAGCAATCAGAGAAATGCATATGCATTTCTAGATAAATTATACATGAATCTGAACAACCAATTAACATCTTGATATGATTTGTTTAATTTAAAGATCAAAAATACTGGAGCACAGATTATGACACAGGAAAATCAGTGCTGTGTTTCTAGGGAGGGAGAGAGGAAGGAAAGTCAGAAAAGATACAGAAGAATGAAAATCCCTGCACCAGTTCCTTTGGTGAGGTGATTTTTCAAAGTCATCCTCTAGCACAGGGAAAAAAACATAATCTTTAAGGCTTAAGATGCCATGTAAACTAACTAAATACTGATTTATATAAGGCATTTAAAAGACCAAATAAGGAAGTGCAAAACATTTTCTCTGATATCTTCTCTCACATAGGTTCTTCAGCTCAGTCAGACGTTTCAGAATAGAGAATTTATATTCCTTCATTTCATCTTCACATTCATGCTGTATACACAAGCGTCTGAACATCAAGATTTCCAGTCATATCCCTGGGCCAATTTACAGTTCTCTAGAATAAAATAAATATAATGACTTTTACTTTAAAAAGAACAAAACTACCAAAACCAACCAAACTATTCAGATGACAGATCTTTTGTTCTACTTCTATTGGACGACTTCAGATAATCTTTAAGATTTTTATTCTCTCTACACAGTGCAAAGCTTGAATTTTTTCCATTAATTTCCATTTAATTTTTTGAAATTTAATCTGGTAGACACAAACTACCAAGTGGCTTACAAAAACTTCCAAACCTTTTATATTTTCTTACCAGTAATAAACTTGTGCTAATGAACAGCAAAATAGCATTTAGGACAGACAAATGTCACTATTTCTGGTAAAAAGAAGAGTCACACTAAACTCTGGGGTATAATGTATTAAAAGATTTCTTTAAAAAAAAATACATCCCACACAAATTCATTAACCTCAATGGTCAAACATTTCCAAGATTGTTTCTGTTTTATACTAACACAGAGGTTAAAAAAGAAAAAAATCACAGATAAAAAAAATCTACATAACTCATACCGTAATGTCCTATTCAATTCCTTGCATGTTGTAAAATACTGGTAATCTATCTAGTTAGGTGTTCCTTAGAGAAAAGAGGAGACAGCTGCTATTTTAATTCAAACCTAAGTTCAAAGATGGACATCATGAAATGTATTTAAGTATTACATGAAGATTTTCTTCTCTAACTTGTGTTGTCAGACACTGGAACAGGCTGTCCAGTGAAGTGGCTGTGTGTGCATCCCTGGAGGTATTTAAAAAGTGTGTAGAGGTATCATCTAGGGACATGGTTTAGTGGTGGACCTGACAGTGTTTCTGGTTGGACTCAATGACCTTAGAGGTTTTTTCCAACCTAAAAGATTCTGTGACTCCTTTTGGGATTTCCATTCTCAGTGGGACAAGAAATAGGTCATTATCTCTGAATCTTTCTCCTTAACAAATACATCTGCTTTCCCCTCTTTTTAAATAACATATTCACCTTTACTGCTTTTGATCATCTATGAAGTAGATAGAATAAAAAACATGTCTTGGCTTTATATTAGTAGCTAGGAAATGAGTAAACTAGAGAATCTTCAGTCACTTGAACATTAATCTATGTCTATGGATCAACTATTTTGATGCATGATGCATCATTCAAATCATAGTTTCCTTCCTTTTAAGTGGCTGGTGTAATGTTGACCTTCATAAGAAATAAATTGTTCCAAGTTTCATAACAGTATCCAAAGCTGATAACCCTGGAAATAAATCACTCTTAGAATATTTTTGTAAAGTTTGTAGAGAAAAAGAGAAGAAACTATAGTAAAAGGGAAGAATAACACTATGTTTTGATTTAGCTGGTAGATGGACTATACTGTAATCAAGATTATCTCATGTGAGATACTATTCATTCAGTTCAAACCTTTAGAAATTTATGAAGAATGGAATTTTCATGGGAAAGTATTTGGAGTATCTTTTAGGCTTTTATTTTGTCAGTTATATTACAAATTGCATTACAAATAAAGAAATTTGCTTTGAAAATAATATTAAAGGTGCCTCTAGCCATTTTTATTAAAACAGA
>WAAG01051627.1:1038-13417 GCA_013390105.1 Tichodroma muraria
ACTGGTGATCCTATGAAAAATCAGCAGCCTTTTCTGACTCACTAGGAACTGAAGATTTTGGAAGTCACTGCCTTTCCCATCCACATGTAATTTTAAAATTGCAGCTCAGTGCAAAGGGACCAGATTTATTTTCTGCTGGTGTTTGATGCAGAGCAGTGCAGGAAGACAAAAATGCCTGTGCTGGCTTGGTTTCTGTAGTGTAGCTGTTTTGGTTACCATCTCAATGATGTGTTTTGTTGAGACAATCAAATCTGCTTCTTCTGTTCACTGGAGATGAGCACAGTGCATGTGAAATGTGATCTGCTGTTTTCAAGCAATAGGGGTATCTGCTTTTCATCAGGAAGTGTCAAAATTTTCAAATTCAATCAGGAACTCAAATGTCAAGAACAGAATATGAAATTTGCAATTATCAATGGAAAAACAAAATTTTGTTTGGAATGATTATTCCTCTTTGAGTTCTTCCAGCCTAGGAATTATCTTTGTAGCTGGGTACTGAACTATTAGTCCTATTCCCTACTTGATTGGACTTTCTTTTATCTTTGTTGATGACCATATAATTTAGTCACTGTTCCACCTGTGATCTGACGTATTTCATGCTTATGACAGATTTTCTTACTTAATGCTTTGCGAAGTATGAAGGGAAAACTAGAAGAAAGCTTACAATTACAACATTTACTGGAAAATGTTGAAATAAGAAAATTGTGTGAAACAATAGCAGTTCTAATGAAATAATGGGTCTTTTGAATGTAAAATAGCAAAGGAAATGTATATAAATGTTTTTCATATCACAAACACCATATATATGTATATATCCTGTAAGGTTTTTTTCCTTCTCTTCCCCCTTTTCCCATTAAGAATGGAGATCTAATTCAGGATGAAATTCAGAATCTGAAATGGAGAGCAGCCTCGGATTCACTCAGAAGCAGAGCTACTCAAACTCCAGTTGTGCTGCTACATGATAAAGAGTCTGGTATGCTAAAAAATATGAGTTTTTGCTTTTGTTTCTGTGCCACTAAAGTGAAGATTATTTCATTCATGGGGTGTGTATGGTGTAAACCCTTTGAAAATCCTCCTAATCTGTAAACTGTATCTGGAGAAGGTAAAATGATAACTGATTGCCACTCTTCAGATATGAGCTTTCACAAGAAATCCTAGAACTTTTAAGAAACTACAGAGGTGAGGGATTACTTTGTATGTCCTGGATGAAGTATAGTATTTGGGAATGCCATGCAGCAGACAGATTTGCTCTTCAGACTAAACAACATGAAAGTTCTTTTCTTGGCAGATTATATCAGGTAAATGCTTCCAACATAAATTAATGGGAATTTTATAGAAATTTTTAGTATATGTAAATGCAGACCTGCATTGAGTGATTCTAAGCTGTAAATTTAATCCATAAATTTTCGCCCGCCCACTGTAATGAAATGAATTTTCCATTTCTAAACACTTTGGGAACTGGAAAGCGTGAACCCCAAATACACCTTGTTTTAGACCTCAGTATTTATGGGTTTTTCTGAAGCTCATTTTTGTGTTTAACATCATGTTTGTATCTGTATCAGTGGTGATCTGTGCTGCTGGTAGAGAAGGTAATTTTGAGCATACTCTCACTAAAATATTTTTCTACTTAAAACATCTGCTCGGATGGTTTTGGGTTTGTTTTTTGTGTAACTGTCTGGGAGTGGCATTACATTTGTCCAGTGCTTTACCATAACAGAAACATCAGCCTGCAGTTGTGATGGACTAAAGCAGATGGAGAAGCTACCAGAAGAACTTTTACCAGTTTTGGAATGCAGTTCCACTGCCTTTGTCAAAGTTGCTGGTCTAGCTGAGATTGAGCAGGTGAGAAAAGTTACTGCTGTTCTTGCTATCTTTGTGCACAAGGAGCATGTGAAACTGGAGAGAAAATGAATAATTGGTGTATTTAAAGATGAATATAGAAGTAGCTTTAAATCATAGCTGCTACAGATGCTTTACAGAGTGAATACAGGTGTGCGCTAAGAAAATTATTGACTTTCTCATACCTAATTTGTAACATTACTCTCGTTGCAAGTCTTTAAATAATTTGAAAACCCTTTGTATGGAAATATTTTTTCTCATCAATCTGTAATGAAGTATTTTGTGGATGAAGGAAAAAACAGATTGTGATTAGTACATTTACTTTAGCATATATTTTTCAGTTTGAAACCTTTCTCATTTGCTGTCATCAGGTCACCCTTGGACCACAGTTGGCAAATACTCTAGAGGATAGTTTCACTTTGCTCAGGTGTACTCCAAGTCATCATGCAGCAGGACTGCTTCCCTCTTGTTCTGAGAAGTTACCCAATGATGAGACAAGTAAGGAAACCAAAGATGAAGAAACCTTTTTTCTCTTGAAGGAACATGCTATAACTCTACCAGCGAAGACATTCCCTGCTTCTGTCGTCGAAATCTTAACGAGGAAGAAGCTCCAACTGACCTTGTTTGAACTTGGAAGATGCCACATAACAGCTTTCACCACTGAGAAGAAAGTGAGGAGTTTGAGTTTCTGTGAGACAAATACTGATCTTTGGTCTGATGGCCTTTGCATTGTTGCAAAGGGAGAATTTTATGACAGAGCTACTGAACTTCATGATGGAGAGTTGCCTTCCACTGTGGCTGAAATTTTCACAACATCTCTAGAAGAATGCAACGTGGAAAAACGTTGGGGAAACAAGCAAATTCTGCCAAAAAGTGTAAGTGAAAACAAATGTCTGCATAAAGATGTTGATGATGAAAAGTATCACCAAAAAATCTTTACAGGGGGAGCTAAAAGAGAAGAAATACAGAATGACAAAGCCCAACAACAACAACAGGTGACCTGTGATCTTGAGAAAAGTTCTAAAGTTTCCTACAAAACTGAATTAGTCCTGGGAAGCAAGGAGTGGAAGCCAAAGAGAGTCTGCATAGCATGCAGGGTGCCCAAAGTTTATCTGTTGATTTTAAAGACTTTAAAATGTGTTTTGAAGGGATTCCTGAACAAATGGAGAAAGAAAAAAATATTTCAGAAAACTGCATCCCTGATGTGAATAGCAGATGTGATGGAGAAGACATAATTGAAATGGAAGACAAAGGAAAGCAGGCTCAGAAACCAACTTGCCAAACAAGCCCCTCCAGCAATATTGGCCTGAAAAAAAGGAAAGACCAGACCTTGAAACTATGTGAACCAAATGAGAATTTCTCACGTCAAAAAATACCTGCTAGAAACATGCAACATGCATACTCTCAGAATTTTTTTCATCAGATGAAGAGAGGTATCCACTAAACTTGCTGTTTCTTCTGTGTAGTCGTTTTGGTTCAGAAACTGTGAAGAAACACCAATTAAGTGTAGTGGTTTTGATTCCAGTCTGAGTTTCCTGGCCAGCGCACCAATTTATGTAGTGGGTTTAGTGCTGGCCAAATGCCAGTGCACCCACTGGAATTATTTACTCATTTTCTGCTACAAAATAAGGATTAAGAGAGCAAAGCAGGCTCAAACTTCAAAGGCTATTAAAAAAACTTTGTTAACAGAAGTAAAAGGAAAAAAAAAAAGTACTAAGAAAATCAGAATACACCTTCAGAACACTTCTCCTCCCTGCAGACCCTCTTTTCTTTCCCAGTGACAACATACAGAGACAAAACCTGGAACTTTCGTTCAGTTTACCACCTCTAGAATAGTTTTTCTTCAGTTCACTTAGGGAGAGGAGTCTCTCTTGCCATGCCATGGAGACTTCTCCACAAGAAAGAGTTCTCTGGTGGCTTCAATGTCCCTGTGAATCATCTGCCTGGGAAAGGAAAAATCTATTCACAATGTGAAAGACCCTCCCATGCCTTGCAGCTTTCCCACAGCTGCTTTCATCGGCCATGTCAACTTATTGGGGTGCTATTTTAAGGTTCTAGCATAAAAGCAAAAGTTCTCTTCATCTCTGGGAAACAGAGGTTTTCTTCTTCTGTTACTGGGGCAAGGTCTCTCATCTCTCTCTGTTCAAGCTACTTCAACATCTGTTCACTTCAGCACTGGTGCCTCTGCTCATGACTGTAGTTAGAACATTACATTCCCCCAGTGCATTCCACGAGTTACAGGGGAAAAGAGTCTGATATAGCTAATATATCTTCGCTTTAGCCTTACAAAAGAATTTCAGCCCAAGACTAAGGCACCTTCTCAATCCTCCCCCATCTAGAATTTGACTCCTTCTTTACTGACCTCAGTGTCCCATGTTATTTTCTCTATGTGCCATCACCCTTTCCTTTTCCTGATTCGGGAGAGAATTGATGTTTGCAGGTTCATTTGTTCTCAAGCGTTTAGAATTGAAACAGTTTTTATGGAGTCCTGCAGCGCTGAAAGGTTGATCTCGTCCAGGCTCCGCCATTGAGGAATCGCTGTGTCTTTCGCTGCTGATCACGTCCCCACCGGCACTGCACAAGCCACGCCGGCTGCCGGCGCCACCCCGTGCTTTTCCTTCACGCGGGACACCAGGAAAAAAAAGAAAAAGAAAACTGCTGCCACTGTTTTTGTCCTTCTGTCCACAGCCTGGCTGGCTAAAAGCAGCTAAGCAAAAAAACACTGAGATAGCTGTGGCCGTGCGACGCCGCCCCAGCCATGCCAGTTTTGGCCAGGCAGTCACAGTCACGTGGTCACTCCTGGACTGTGCCAGTGGTGGCCACTCCCGGCACTGGTCCTGGCCACACGGTTGCTTATGGCGTTGGGACAGTCCCGGTGGCATGGCCCGGCAGCAGCGGAAATCTCAGCCGAGCCGCGCTCCGACCTGGCCACGCGGGGCTGGCCCGACCGGCACCACAGCAGAGCCCGGCCCGNATTCGGGAGAGAATTGATGTTTGCAGGTTCATTTGTTCTCAAGCGTTTAGAATTGAAACAGTTTTTATGGAGTCCTGCAGTGCTGAAAGGTTGATCTCGTCCAGGCTCCGCCATTGAGGAATCGCTGTGTCTTTCGCTGCTGATCACGTCCCCACCGGCACTGCACAAGCCACGCCGGCTGCCGGCGCCACCCCGTGCTTTTCCTTCACGCGGGACACCAGGAAAAAAAAGAAAAAGAAAACTGCTGCCACTGTTTTTGTCCTTCTGTCCACAGCCTGGCTGGCTAAAAGCAGCTAAGCAAAAAAACACTGAGATAGCTGTGGCCGTGCGACGCCGCCCCAGCCGTGCCAGTTTTGGCCAGGCAGTCACAGTCACGTGGTCACTCCTGGACTGTGCCAGTGGTGGCCACTCCCGGCACTGGTCCTGGCCACACGGTTGCTTATGGCGTTGGGACAGTCCCGGTGGCATGGCCCGGCAGCAGCGGAAATCTCAGCCGAGCCGCGCTCCGACCTGGCCACGCGGGGCTGGCCCGACCGGCACCACAGCAGAGCCCGGCCCGGCCCGGCCCGGCCTGGCCGGTTACCTGTTCACAGGCCGGAAGCCAAGAGAGCTTTTCCCGGGCTTTGTTCGTTTTTAAATGTGTTTTTCCACAGAGGCGTGTTCAACTCTTTTAAGTGGTTGGGTCGGGTGTCAATCTTCAAAGCTAGCCCGCTGATTGGCTGCACCAGGGGACAGGGAACCACCCCCCAACTGAAAGCCAGACTTCGTTAAACCACGGCACTCTGCAAGAGAGGCCTGTGTGCTTAAGCAAACTATTCCAGCCAGGAAACAGTTTTTATGAGTGTTTCTGTCATCTGTCACCCCTGGAAGCTGGAAATGAATGTAATGTGAAAATATCTGTACTGGAAAAAGCAGTGGCTGCGTGTTCTCAGAGGATAGTTCTGCTGATGCAAGAGAATGAGAATTACTCAGAAAACGTCTGTATATTACAACAGGAGAATGACAGATATGCTCAGATGATGTGTTTTCTGGAAGACCAGATGGATGCACATTTTCAATATGTTTTAGCAGCAGATGAGGCTAACATTGTTTCATTCTAAAACTTACTTAATGAGAAAGAACTTGCTGGTGGATGTTGTAATAACTTTACAGAAGAAAGCACCATGATCCCAGCAACTTTTTCTAAGAATCTCTCGCATGTTGAAGAGAAAAACAGGAATTCTGTAAAAGAGTCATTGACAATTGCATCAAATAAACTCCTCGGCATTCTATCCCTGAATGGAAAGAAAATGGGGCATTTCCAGATGCTTTCTGACCTGAAAGAAGAAAGAAGCAGATGCTTCAAAGAAATGGCTAAATTATTACAGTACACGACAAATAATGTAGTCCAATATAATGAATTATTACAACAGAGAAAGAGACATTTACAAAGAATAGCTCTTTCAGAAGGTGAAAAAGAAACTTTGTTGGGGCATTTGACAGAGATAAAGTGTGAGCAAGACAAATACAAGACCTTCGTTTCAGAACTCCAAGCTTGCAAAACTGGCTGTTATCAAACCATTTCTGACTTACAGGAGGAAAAATGTGTACTGAAAAGAGAGATAGACAGAATCAATCAAGAAACTTCCGTACAGCTTCATGAATTTCAGAAAGCAAATGCAAACCTTATTTTAGAAAAAAAATTAAAAGAATTACTGTCTTCTTTGGGTTTCTCCTATGAAGAGGTGAGAAAAGAGAAAAGTATAGGAACAGAGAAAAATATGGTAAAACTAAAAGAGGAAAGTCAACAACCTGGTCTTAAGCCAAAGAAAGTTAAAACAGCATGTAGTGTAATACAAACTGAAGAACAGGGAGTTCTGGCTATAGATTCTTCATATTATTCCCCTGGGAAAAAGGTAAATAATAACAGTAAGGAATGTTACTGAGCAGGATCTTCTAAAGAAAGGGAGAGACAAATGCCATTTGGAGGGAAAGCTGAATTAATTTTGCGATGGAGGAAACTGTTGTAGCCTCTAACATGAGCTGAGGTGCTAAAGTTAACTTTGAAATAGAAGGCAAAATGCCAGAGAGAGGTTTTTTTTGGAGTGTTGTATTCCAGGATGTTAAAGTGATACAGCAAGCTACAAAGTTAAAAATAATACTTAAAAGACTGCACTGTTCAGGCTTTTTAAAAAGTATTTAGGTTATTGCAAGAGTAAAAGCTTTTACAATAAGCTTTTATTCTTCTGTTAGGAGAACAAGTTCTCTGTTCTCCTAACAGAAGGAAACTTGTTGCTATAATGGTGAAAAAATCATGTCTTGTTGAAAAGTGTGCATGTGTTCATTCACTAATTTTCATTCCGATTGGGTCTAACTTTTTTTTTATTGTTTTGATGCATATGAAACATATCTTTAAAGACAGGGTCTTAACTCGTGGTGGATTTCTCATCCATGTTTTTCTTCTGTAGTTGTGTATCTTACACCACAGTAAAGTTCTGTGGAAATTACTATGTGCTTATAAATGCAGAGTTACTACTTCACTGGAGATAAGTCAACAGGGAAATATTTATACATAATACCTTGATTCTATGCAAGTTGTTTGTAGTGGTTTAGGAGGAAACCATATATTGTTCTATAAACGACTGTGTGCCATTTGGTACAGGTGAGAGGAGTCATCATGTCTTTTTGTCTATCCAGGGCAGCATGTTTGAAAGCTACAGTATGATGAAAGAGCAAGTCAGAAAAGCAGAAGAGGAACTAAAAATACTGCAAGAGGAATTAGAAAAATCAAAAAAAGAGGTAACCTTCTAGTTGATGTACTTGTGAGGGGCAGATTTGTTTTTTCTTATGTTTTCTTACACGGCTGTCTTCTTTCTGCCAGGCTCTAACACTTCTAGAAAACAGGGAAGTCTCTGATCTGTGGAACCAAAATGTTCCTCTGATCTTTGAGTGATGAATGGCACAGTCACTCTTGGTTGGCCAGAATATCAAGTGAAGCTGCATTCCTACAGCACACCGTGGCAGAGGCCAAGGGCCCTGATAAAGGCACACACAACAGCCTGCCTACTCTGGCCATCTATGGGCAGCTGCTTCCCTCCACATCACTGGGAATAAGTAGAAGGAGAAGGCAGTGGAGGTGCTGAGGGTTAATGCAAACCTGAATTGAAAGGAGTTTCTGAATGAGAAGCCAGATCATGTGCAGCCTGGCACTGTCAGGTGCTTGCTATATCCAGAGGCATTGTCAGGCGTGCTGCCCCTTCTCTCCACAGATGTGTAGCAAACACCAAGTCCAGCACCACCTACTTGGAGACTTGTGTGGATGGGTAGTTCTGTGTCTGTGTGAAGTAAATCTGCGTTTTCGACACCATCCGAGGAAGCTTTCAGTGTTGTGCCTTTCTGAATGCACTAGATATTCACATTCCTATTTTTTATTAGTTGATCTCCCTCCCTGAGCATCTAAGCAGAATGTATTGTTTTTATGGGGGTTTTTTTGGGTTTTTTATGGGTTTTTTTATGTTTTTTTAAGTATATATTTATGGGGTTGTAGCAGGCATCACTCACACACCTTGTGGACAAACCATTGGCAACAACAGGTGTGTAGAATATGTTAAAGAAGAATAGCAATAGGGCTTTTGTGGTGTTTGTATGAAATTATTGTCCTTTGACAGCTGCTTTCTAAGAATTCCCAGCTTTCAAATGAGGCAACTGGAATGAAGGGATGGACTTAGATGACTGTTGGATGGTTAGTCAAGGACTTCTGACCTTGTATTTTGAACATAAGGCGATAGTTTTATTTTTATTTCTTATGCAAAATCTAATTAACTTGGGTCCTTGTAATCCTTCTGTGCATTTTGAGGAAGTTGTGTGTTAAAATACTTTCCTCAATTTACTTAAAATAATATGAAACCTTTGCTTCCAGAAGGGAGAAAGAATGATATATCATACAAAGGAAAGAGCTTGCTGAAAGGCAACCAGCTGAGCTATTGAGAGGCTTGTTTGTGGTTTCTGGTTTGGGTTTGCTTTTGTTTTCAAAACTACAGTTAATGTGTGTAAGTGGAATAAAGGCAGCCTCGAAAAAAATTAAGAGGTGAATATATGGAGGGCTTTTTTCTGCCTTCTTTGCATTCTTCGGTTTTGATATTTTTGTTTTGATTCTCATACTGAATTAAACACTGCATTGTGCCAGCTACTAAGGAGAAAATTAACTCTATCCCAGTTGAAACCAAGACACGTTCCTCAAGAAAATATTTTCCTCCTGCCCAGCTAATAAAAAACTTGCTTTCACTTTGCTCTGAGGGCTTTCAAAGATGTAATCTCTGAAATCATGTGTGCATACACCACTGCATTTTTTAAACTTTATTGAGAATATTCATGGTACCTTCACGTTTAACAATAAATTTAAATAATATATTTGGCATAGCTCTGGTGAGATATTATATAGGACATACTTCTAGAGTAGTGTATTGTATAACTTCATTTATTTTAATCAATTTATGACAGTTCAAAAGCTATGATCTAGAGAGCAGCCTCAAATCCATGTTTGTAAGCTGGTACTGAAAGTGAATATCACTGCTGGACTAGTTACACTGAGTAATTTTTGTTCTTCCTGTTAGGCTCAGAAGTGGTACAGAGAACTTGGTTTTGCTGAAACAAGGTGTGAAGAAACCAAAACTCGTTTGATGCAGGCTCTCTCAGAATTAGACCACCTTAAGCAAGAAGTTGGGGACAAAATGCAGGGAAAGCAGCACTGCAAATTAAAGGTATGTATGTAAATGGTATGGAGAAAAGCATGTTCCTTGGGAGGGAACATTCTGGCTGCAGAAACACCCATTATTGGTGTTGGAAATAGATTTGAAGGAAGTGTAGAGTTTCTCCAGCCACTGGAAATTTAAAAAGGAGCAGAAGTTATGCAAGGTAGACCATCTACAGAATAGTTCAGAGTCTGGGCTCTGCATGGGCCATATAAGCACCTCACGTTTTTGTTTAGGAATGCTCTTGTTCTGCTCTCTTTAGCCAAAGTAATTTTCAGGTGGCCTTAATGAAAGGTCTTGGAGGAGTCTGCAGTGTTTCCAGTATTTGGCCTTTTTGCCCTGATTTCAGGCCTTGTAGCCTTGATTGCTGGATTTGGACAGGCAAAATGACACTGTGAACAGATGGTGTGGATTAAAGTCAAAGTCATTAATGGACGCATGTGGCCCAAATATGTGTCCCCAAAATCCAGGAAATCTTTCTATCTCACTAGAATGTGTTTATATCACAGAAATTCTGGTTTTGCTGTAAATGAATTTTTTTTTAATTTTCAGGTGGTTCTCTGTCTTGGTACAGGTTTATGTTTTCTACCAAAATAAAGTGTTTTATGGAAAGATTTTTAATTACTGAATAATCTTCGGGAAGCAGCTTTTATAAAGACTTTTCAGCTAACCCTGAAATTATTTTTGCCCTCGTTAACTGGTGAACTGCAAAGAAGAAATATGCATTTTCTACCAGCTGGAATAGCACATTTGTAGCAATCCACAAATATTTGCAGATTCATTTTGAACAGGTTGGATATATATGTCTTTAGAAGAAAATGGAAACAAATTCTGGAAAATATTCTGGATTCTGAGATCAGTTCAGTTGCCTAAATGTCGCTGTTCATCCCAGTTAAAGGCCTTAGGGCATCCTGGGTGAGGGTATAAGTAGCCACCTTGAAGTCCTAGGCAGTTATTTCATGTTAGCTTGTACACCCTACATGGCACTATGGGCTGGTGTTTAGACATCTAAACTTTTAGATGAAGACATCTGACTTTTAGATGAAAAAGAAGTACAGATTTTTCATATCATTGTGATGCACTGGCATGTGTAGCATCCTAATACAATAGAATCTGTTTCAAGCAAGAAGAAGCTCCCAAATTGAAAATAAAAAGAAATGTGTCATGTGTTTTGTTTAAGCTAGCAGTTAAGATTTTGGGTGCATTTTTGGGAAATGGAGCTTTAATCCTTTGTTTAGGGACTGGGGCAATTATTATATAGTCTGGGGCAATTACTGTTTATTATGTTGTCAGTGGAATAAGATGTTAATTATTCCTATGACTCACATGGGAATAAAATTCATCGACCTTGGCAGAATGTTTTTACACTGGAAAAAGTGCAGTTCAGCCTTTTACTGAAAAACCCTGCCACTTTTAAATCCCTCCAACAATTTTTTTTTCCCAAATTATTGTTTATTCATCAGTAGTATATATTTATGAAATACTGTGATGCTGTTTGATTTAGGTCTGACTTATTCATCCAATTGAATTACTTGTAGGTTTAGTGTCAGATTTTTGAATACAGGTGTCTCATTCCAGGGTCAAAGATACAGTCCATGTACATCACAGAACTGGGTTTATCCTTCAGTTGCACTATTTGATGGCAGAACTAATTAGCTGCATAAGTCAAGTCTGTTATGTTTTAACCAAATAATATTGATTTTAATGGCACAATTTAGCAAGTAGTACAATAGAAAATAGAGTAGATACATCTTAACAAAGGTCAACTTTATTTCAATAATTCACTTTTAAAATAAACTTTGTGGTATACATCAAGCTGTTGATAGTGGGTTTGTGTGAGGTCTTAAAATATGAGATAAGTTTTTCTAGATTAAAAAAAAAGACTTTTTGTCATAAAAAAAGGTCATGATCTACTTTTCTAGCATTGTATTACTTCTTGAGGGCAGTTTTGTTGACTGGTGATCCAGTTTTTGTTTTCAGTTGCCACCCTTGACCAGAACTCCTTTTCTTTACTCAAAGTTACTAATAAACCCTTACACAGTAAATCACAGTACTTTATGCTTTTTCCTATGCTAAACTTCATTTTTCTGAAACACCTCTTGTTGCAATGCTTGAAAGAAGTGAAGATGTGCGCCCTCTGCGCCTAGAACCCAAAGTTTTTGAAATATGCTGTGTTTTGAGTGTGTCTTTTAGAACTTGTTGCATTTCTTGCATTCAACAGGCCCTGCTGCCCAGGGATCCTAGTTGTCACCTGAGACTCTATAAGGCTGTAATGATATTATTCATTGCAAGCAAAAGAGAGCTAAGATAACATATTTGAGGCTTACTGCTAGGATTCTATTTCAGTGAAGTTGCTAACAGGTGAAATACGCTTTAGCCTAGGAATATTTGGGATTTTGAGCTGGTGTGAGCAGTGGTGCTGTGGTTGAATTTAGGAGAAATATGGGGGTGAGCAGGAAGGGGGCAGGGTACTGTTTACAGCTCTAAAAATTCGCACACAGTAAATAAGGCACTGGGCTTCCCCAGTGAACTCCTGATGACTGTCTGCAAAAAAGGCCTGTAGCAAAAAAGGTCATATTCCTTCTCATTTTCTCACTGAGTTTTCAGACAGGCACAGTTCACATAAGAAGAGGAAAATATTGGGTTTATTTTTAATGTTTAGGTGCCAACTTCAAAGACCAGTGATCTTGCCAGGTTTTACAAGAATGCAGTGTGTTAAATGCTATGTTTTAGGCTTAGTTATCCTTTGGTTATTTCTCAGTCCCAGCTGCCTGGGTCCTTCATCCTTCTGGAGCTTGACTATATAATCTGTGGTCACTGGGACGTCTGACAGAGTGTT